>CAIGRS010174814.1:0-11217 GCA_903798395.1 Fraxinus floribunda | reverse complement strand
TAGTAGTGCACCAAAAATGTGAAATATTTCATGGATAAAGACCTCAAGAAAAAAATTCATTTGGACATATAGGAATCGAGTCAAAGTAGTTATAAAATTTTAGCTTATCTTATTTTTTGATAAGCCTTAATCACATTTTCAAGAGACCTCAAACATGATAGTCCTAATTACCAGGAATTTAGGGAGTTTAGCGATTGATTAAATTCCAGATTCTAGGACTCCTAGTTGAATTAAAATTCATCTAAATCAAGAAGGAATTTCATCCACTCGATTGTAACAAGCACATGCTACGAATATAAGTGAAAGAAAAGGGGGAAGAAATATATTGGAGAAGAGGAGAGGAAAGAAAAATAAAGGCATTGCACGAAATTTGTAGAATTAGTACTTTTGAAGTCCACACACGCGGTGCTCAAACCCTAAGACATATTTCAAAGGAGACGGACTCAAACCGTGTTTTATTTCAATTCATGTTATATTTTAGCATGTATAGATGTGATTATATGTTATATGTGGCTCCTTATGGGGTTTAAATATGAATTGGTAGCATAGTAGTGCACCAAAAATGTGAAATATTTCATGGATAAAGACCTCAAGAAAAAAATTCATTTGGACATATAGGAATCGAGTCAAAGTAGTTATAAAATTTTAGCTTATCTTATTTTTTGATAAGCCTTAATCACATTTTCAAGAGACCTCAAACATGATAGTCCTAATTACCAGGAATTTAGGGAGTTTAGCGATTGATTAAATTCCAGATTCTAGGACTCCTAGTTGAATTAAAATTCATCTAAATCAAGAAGGAATTTCATCCACTCGATTGTAACAAGCACATGCTACGAATATAAGTGAAAGAAAAGGGGGAAGAAATATATTGGAGAAGAGGAGAGGAAAGAAAAATAAAGGCATTGCACGAAATTTGTAGAATTAGTACTTTTGAAGTCCACACACGCGGTGCTCAAACCCTAAGACATATTTCAAAGGAGACGGACTCAAACCGTGTTTTATTTCAATTCATGTTATATTTTAGCATGTATAGATGTGATTATATGTTATATGTGGCTCCTTATGGGGTTTAAATATGAATTGGTAGCATAGTAGTGCACCAAAAATGTGAAATTGGTGGCGTAGTAGTGCACCAAATGTTAGCATGTTGCTTGATCATCGATATGCTTATTAAAAGTTTAAATGATATGAATATATGCTTAAAGTATGATACATTTGGACTTAACGTGTGTACGAGTCTATTGAGTGATTCTATGAAACACTCAACCCCCTAACAATTTCAAATTAAGGCGATCAATGGCAACGTGCATGAGAGCCGTGGTGCTTTGATGTGAACTCCAAAAGATATCACTTAAGTCATGTTTTGTTCAATTAATTTTTTAAATTTTGAAATATTTGAAGTTAGTATTTCTTGAAAGTTTGAACACTGAATTGTTTGATGAAAATTGTTTCATGGTGGATAGGATATTTTTATTGTGGTTATTTAGATCATTTGAGTTGCAACACCAGTGTTTAAATATTTTCAGTTTCTGTCCCTAAGTTTAAAAATTCACCTCGATCAAAATACTTGAAATTTTGAGGTGATTCCAGTTGGAGAAGGTAGCCATATGAGTTATCTATCTCTCGGATTTGGAATCATGAATATTTATCTCGTAAAACTCAAGTTATGGATGTTTTCCCGAGGGCTGCCAGAATGTACCTGAGAACAGATAGATCTGGTTTTGAAAACAATTTTGACCCATCTCGATTGAATTTGCTTACGAAATTTTGACATGTAATTCTTCTCTGTGTAAGATGCACACAGTTTAAATTTTGTAAATTTTGGATTTCATTTAGTTCCCAAACAGGTTTTTTTTAGAAGACCGTACAAGCTGAAAATCCAAATTTTCCGAAAAAAAAAATTCTTTAGTTTTGCGACGGATTCTCTGAAACCTTAATGCTTCTAGTCCAAGTTAATTTTCACATTTTTATGAACAATCTAGGTAGAATTTTGCAAATTTAAGATCTTAATAATGTCACGAGTCCCTAGAGCTTGAGGAGTTACAGTACATGTATACTACTATCCTATAGAGAGGAATCCTTGTATTTTCACCTATCTTTATGATTAGGCCACACCTTGAGACACGTGGTTAATCAAAATTCCACCTTTCGTATGGTTTACTAGGCTCATCTGGACTAGGGATAGGATATAATTTATACATATGTAGTTGAGAATAAACCAATCAAAGTATAAATGGTTAGTCATGCACTTCCTGTTTGCATGATTTAATGGATATCTTGAAGCGCATGGACTATTGACTTGCTTTGATTTATGAAATGACTACCAGAGCATGTTTGGCTAAGTTGGGTGCTTATAAGCAACTTTTTTTTAGAAGAATTAACAGTGATGCTTCTCAGAAAAGGTTTTAAATTTAGCCAAACATGCTATAAACTTTCAATATAAGGGATGGATCAACAAATCTTACAATAACTCACTTTTGATCCTTCTTAGCTCCATTTATTAGGCATCATCTATAATTTGCCCCTGTTTGAGCCCAATTATATAAAATCTCATTTTCAATTATACATTCTTCTAATAAAATAATTTTATAAGTAAATCTAAAATTTTTTCCTACTTTTTAAAGTGTAAAAGGGTTTTTTTTTTTTTTTTTAAAAAAATATTTCACTATTACAAAACCATTCTTTCAAAAAATGGGGCTCAAAACACACCCTTTATATGATTCATAAGTTAAATCGTGCAGTTGTCACTAACTCTATCAAGTGAGTAGAAGAAAATATAACAGGAAAAGATCCACATGGTATAATGGAATCCTTGCTTATCTGTCCTCAGGGGCAGAACCAAGGGGATCCTGGACCCCCAAAGTTTTGTTAGATTTTAGTTTTTTATTTTTTCTATTTAAATTTGAAAAAAAATAAGAAAAGACTCATCTAAGGGTCCGTTTGATTGAAAGAATGAAATTGAGAGGAAAGAAAATGAATTTCAGGGAATTGAATTACTTAGAACTTATTTTAGTGAAAATTGTCAATTAATTGTGTTTGAGTAGTATAATTTTTCACCTAAAAAGTATTTAAATTTTGGATCTTTTGATATTTGTTTGACTTTGTTTTTATGAAAATTGTCCATTAAAGGGAAAAAATTTATTACAATTGGGGTTAGAATTTGTTTCCATTACAAAAAAATAAAAATAAAGAGTTGCCTAGAAAATCTTTTCCCATCAAACCCATGGGAAAAGCTTTTCCTCAAAAATCATGAAAATATGGAAAACTGTTGAAACTCATAGAGTTGAATGTAAAAGTGATGAACTACATAAAATATTGTATGAGTTCTGATTTAAAAAAAAAAAAAAATTCACTATTACAAAACCATTCTTTCAAAAAATGGGGCTCAAAACACACCCTTTATATGATTCATAAGTTAAATTGTGCAGTTGTCACTAACTCTATCAAGTGAGTAGAAGAAAATATAACAGGAAAAGATCCAAATGGTATAATGGAATCCTTATTTATCTGTCCTCGGGGGGGCAGAGCCAAGGGGATCCTGGACCCCCAAAGTTTTGTTAGATCTTAGTTTTTGATTTTTTCTATTTAAATTTGAAAAAAAATAAGAAAAGACTCATCTAAGGGTCCGTTTGATTGATAGAATGAAATTGGGAGGAAAGAAAAGGAATTTCAGGGAATTGAATTGTCTAGAACTTATTTTAGTGGAAATTGTCAATTAATTGTGTTTGAGTGGTATAATTTTTCACCTGAAAAGTATTTAAATTTTGGATATTTTGATATTTGTTTGACTTTGTTTTTCATGAAAATTGTCCATTAAAAGGAAAAAATTTATTACAATTGGGGTTAGAATTTGTTTCCATTACAAAAAAATAAAAAATAAAAAATAAAACAAAGAGTTGCCTAGAAAATCTTTTCCCATCAAACCCATGGAAAAAGCTTTTCCTCAAAAATCATGAAAATATGGAAAACCAATTCCATGGAAAATTTAGTCAAACATGCAAAAATGTGGAAATTTCCATTTTCCATGGATAATATAGCCCAATCAAACAGGGCATAATGGAAAAAGTTTTTATCTAAGAAACAAGGTTTCAAATCCTCCCAACCACAATCTTACTTTTCCTTCTTTACTTGGAAAATATTGTGCAATCAGTCCCCAACCTTTAGGACCTCTAGACAAATTCGTTCCAACCTTTAAAATCAAACTTTTCAAACCTCATCCTTAAGTTCCATTGTATATTTCGCTCTTTTACATAATTTCATTAACATTAGCGTGTAAGATGCACGAGCTAATTTTTAGACGAGTAAAGTTGGCAAGATATACTTGACACATCATATGTATACATTTTTATTTATTTTCAATTCTAATAGCTTTGTTGTTTACTGTCAATCGTATCACCGTCGACTATTGTTGGGCCCCCCAAATAACAAATCCTAGCTCTACTACTATTTGACAGTTTCCCTAATACCTTCAACTTCATTCACCTCAAAATAAATAGTCTCGTAAATCATTTTGATCCTCAGAGTACAACTAATAACTCATGGTATCATATTAGCTAATAATAAATTGAACCCCCACCCCCACCCACAATCGTAACGAGAAAGATCCCTTTACAAGGTAACCTTTATCCTTCACTATCAATATCCTACAATAAATTCAGCCGCATAAAACTTAAGAACATTTACTAAACAACATTTAAAATAGCAGGAGATGGCTCTCAACTACATTTATATGCACCAATGCCTTCTCAACTTAAAAACATATCAAAATTGACTTCATGGTGAAGTTCCAGAACACCCAAAGTCACCCATTTTTAGTCACACCAGAACTCCAACCATAACAAATCACACAAATAAAATTCCAATATTGGATATTCAACCTACCGAATTACAAAAATATACTCCAATACTGCAAATTAGAACTATTAAATATGAATATTGGCCATTTAAAATAGCAATCATTTTTTAAGATCCCATATTCATCCAAAATACACATATGCTAATAAACCCTATCCCAATCCAAGTCTAAGCCGCCAAACAATCAACAAAGCAACTAGTTTCTCACTGACATATTTAGGCCATACATCGTCTTGGCCAATCAATGCAACTGGTTTTTCCCCTCAACTCCCTAATTAACACCTTGTCCCTCAAGGCGCATGAACATTCATTCGCCTCGACATGGGTTCGTCTAGACTTGGTCTATGACCAATTTCTTATAGTAAAACCAGATCTCGCTGCATTTTAGGCCCCTGTTTGGCACCATTTTTTAAACTCATTTTCCCCCCAAACTCATTTTGAACCGTACATTTCATGAGAGCCACAATTTTTATCAATTTTTCAACCACACATTTCATAACTTTTATCAAAATATACTAAAAAAAATATTTTTTAGCAAAATCAAATAGGAGCTTACTTTCACCCTTCAATCTATGTTATAGGAATTAATAGATCAAGGAATTAAGAATCTCACCAGAACTTGAACTCAGGGAGGCGACGGACGAAGGGCCGGAACTCGTCGGAGCCTCGGGTCGGAAGGGCGGGCCCATCGGTCACCTCTTGGATCTCGGGGTCTATCTGGGGCGAAAGGAACGCAATCAGCAGCTGGAGGATGTAGATTCCCAGCCCGTACGTGACGATGTAGTACCCCTGAACAACGTACATACGCACGGCGTAGATGAATGCAATCACCAACAGGAAGATCCAACGGTACAGCACTAGCGGCGTTGATTTGTCCAAGAAATATTGGTACCGCTGCCACATGGTGTGGGTTAGCTGTGACACGGCGGAGGTGGCGCTGGAATCGCCGGCTGCTCCGCCATCCATGTTCATGTTTTCAAAATTGTCCTTGTTTCTGGGGTTAAATTTTATTTTTGTTATTTTTATAGAGAGAATTATTATCGAATATTAGTTTTATCAGATACTTTGAAGTTGCACGTTGAACACCTTCCAGGACACATGCTAAAGAGTATAAAGTTTCTCTATTTTTATTTTTTTTTGTTTTTTCTCAAAGGTGTTTCATGTACGGAAAAAAATTTAACAGAAATGCGATGCAATACTCACACAAGGGTGGGATCTGCACATTTTTTTTCTTTTTAAATAAACGGTGGGAACCACTGTTGTCTTTATTCTGTTGCATTTCCGTGGATTTTTTCAACACAAATTGATTTCTCCTTTTTTTTTTTTTTAAGCATTCTCTTGTAAATGTAATTTTATTTTTAGGTAGCTCAAACAAATTACAATTGTTTTTTTTTTCTTTTTCAAAAGAACATTAAAAAATTGATGAAGCAAATGATCGCTAAATCAAATATATGGATCATTCGGATGAAAATACAGATAACAATACTTTTAGTAATCATCGAAATACCATTTCAACAATGATCGAAAACATATCGTCAATGATGTCGTAAGCAATTATCGACAAGAGTTTCAATCATCGATTATAGACGAGTATAAATCAATATCATCATCTAAATCTAGTTCTTTTCTTTTATTTTTTTAAGTTGCCAATTGTTAAGAATAACTATTTTTAGTTTTAAATGATATTTTTTCCTCTACCCTTCATGGCAACCATCTTCTCCCCGGTAGGTCGGACTATTTATCCCTCCCCCTTCAGTCGAGCTTCATTGAATTCAACCTGCCTACAAAGGAATTCGAAGAGAGCAGTTCCAACAAGATGGAGAAGATTTCGGAATGGAAATATCTATCCAATACACTTTTTTGTCCACAACCTCCCAATGAACGAATTAATTGACTATTGGGTATACTTTTTGTTCAGAACCTCCTAATGAACGAATTAATTGACTATTGGGTACAACCTCGTAAGTAAATGACCTCTTTGATGGGGGTATTACCATTGTTTTCCTAACAAAAAGTCCTTAAATCTTATACTTAATAGTTTATAAATGTGCATTGCACATTATATTTTAAGTTAAAAATATTTGAAAATTTACGAGTGATGTCAAGAAGATTTTCCTTTTAAAAGCATAATACTAATCGCATTCAAGTTTCTTATCAATTTTTAGTTGCTCTCGTTATTTGTTGATATGGTTTCTGCAAATGCATGAAATAAAACTAATAAAGAGAGGAAGTGATATACTAAAAAATATTTAACCAAGTTAATTATTTGATTCTTTCAATACACAGTAGATGAAATGGAAGGCGTTATTGACAGATATTTTGATGTTGATGAAGACATTTTAATCTCTTGGAAATCGAAATGTGGGGAAAGGATGTAGAGAATAATATTAAAAAAATGGGGTGATGGTTAATTGAATCGTGTCAAATGAAACGGGGAGCGAGCATTGGCGGTCCCAACAGTGAAGCTCAGTCCGGGCAGATGTTGACCGATCAATGTCGACAATCAGGAATCGTAAGAGCGAAATCGTTTATTAATATTTAATTAAATAACATTAAAAATTACTTAATATATTCTCTATTAATTTTTTCGCTTATTCCTAATTTCCCAAAAACCTAAATTCCCAAAACACCATTCACAAATCAAAATTAACGCGAATCAAATTCACAATTTCACAGTCTACGTATATTAAATATTCTCAAATTCCCAATTTTCATAAATCATAAATTTAAACATTCAGCAACAAAATCCTCAATATTCTTAGATTCTCGAATTAACAAAATTATTCACAAAATTCAAGATCCTCACAGTCACAGTCACAGTCACAGTCAAAATATTACTACAGCCTACGGGCTTACAATTCACAAACATTGAATGAACATAAATAATAAATCAAACAAATTAACTACACAAGTAACACAACGAAGGAACAAAAAAAAAATGAAAATAGAAGAAGTATGTTCGCGATTGGGAGGAAACTATCTTGCTTTTTTTCCCGAACACTAGGACGTGGGCTCCTATCTACGCCACCGCCGTCGCCACTCTCGTGACTCCCACTGCCACCAGGACTATCCACCATCCTTTCATAAAAATCAAAACCCTAGCTCAACAGAAAAGAATTCCCATTCAAAACCACCAACACAAAGTGATTAACAATGGCTGTAAACAAAACCAAACAATTTCAAGTGCTCTCACTGAATATGTGGATTTTATCATATACCTACACATAGATGCACCGACGATTCTAGTGAAAGCCAATGGCTAAGCGAGAAGTCGGAGATGCTAGGCGTAGTCGACAATAGTGGCGAACCCACTCAGACACGTAACGCACAGACTGTAGCAGCCAATCGTCGGTCAGTCTCGTCTCCCTCCTCTTCATCTCCGTTTGGGAAATTTTAGAATTGATTTGGATTTGGTTTTGATTTTGGCTAACGGGTTGCAAAATAAAAAGGCCCAAACACTTAAAACAAAATAAGAAAGGAAAAAAGAATTCCACTGGCTGCCTTCTCCATTTCTTCCTTGCGTCGGCGTCTTCTTCTTCTTCAAGCTCCCGGTGGACCCAGCACGGGCAGCCGCGGGGGCTGGCCAGGTGCAGGTCCGCCCAGAGCAAGTTGAGTAGCTCGGCTATGCCTACTTAACAACGTTAGCCATCTATCTACACTTTTTATGTGTTGTAGATTAGTTATTAAATTACTAACATAATGTATTGAATTAATATTTAGTTCTGATAAAACTTTTTGAGAATAATGATAATTTAGCAAATGATTATTAATGAAAACAATGTCGATGATCATCGATGATATTACAATCGAAGATGTGTCGATCATTTAGATAAAATTACCTACAATATCATTGGTGATCACTCTCCTTAGAGTTTAAGTCAAATTATAAAAGAAACTCCTCATCTGGAAGGATATGATATGAATATGATGAACTGAATATTACTTCAATAATTGGGAACAATGGCATATCTAGCACTCGACGAGGAGTCACAGCCACGCATATTGGATTCGTTGAAATTTACATGCGTAGGGGAACTGCTAGCCGCAAGACCATACATGTCATGAAGTGAAGATGTGGAAGAAGGGAGAAGACGACTTCAATTGGGCCAAATTTTTTTTTTAAAAGGGAAAATTACATAAATCCAGGTGTTTAAACTTCAAAGTGCAAAAATTAGGTGTGGAGATTTTTTAATCAAAATTCAAGTATTGAATTAATAATTAAATAATATACACACCCAAACCCTAATTTTATTTCATTTATCTCACTACTCTCCCTTCATTTCTTTTCATCTTCTTCCTCTTCATTTCTCTCACTTCTCTCTCTCCGACGATCCATTCAAACTCCGGCAATGCATACAAAACTGTAATCAATAAATTATATTCAATTCAGATACCTTATTACGACCCACGATTGAATCGGACACCCGATCTTCTTCATTGTGTGGAGCGACTAATTCAAGCGCATAACCACGAGCCTTTTCCTCCTCCTCCATCGACGACATCAATTCAGTTATGACTTCAAGCTACATATCTACATTTCGACTAATTAGTGATCATGTGATCGTAAATGTATTATCTCATCTAAGAGTCGTCGAGGAGAGCTAATAACTGTTTGCTAGTTGGACATCCCTCTGCTTGGAATGTTCGTCAATGATGCATCTGAGGGCAGCGTGTCTCCCCTCGCCTTGCAAACCGAGTACCTAGGAGGGGGACAGTCTCATACGCCCAAATCTGCAACACTTACAATTATTATATTCATATATATATCATAAACAATATTTTAACATTAATTATGTCAAACATTTACCTGTACAACTTTAAGCAATCCATATGTATCGTACTTACGCATGGTCCCCTTTGACCTTGAGTGTGATCTGGTGAAAATGTGCATCGTATCCTCTAAACATATCTAGGCCCACAGATATGTGTTGAAGACATTAAGATCGTTGACGATCTCCAAATGGAAGAGGTCAATCGTAGTCTTCCTATGGTGACATCGCAATATGCTCTTAAGTATGTAGACCAGATCGAGCTTCAGTCTGTCTAACATATGGTCACACCCTCTGAACACGTCCACCAGCTGCGGCAGAAGCACCGTCCCCTATCCTTGGAAGTAAGTGTTGGGCAGCCTGCTGCATCTCTGAGTACCGACACAAGCTGCATCATCGTTTGTAATCTTCAGTCTAGTGATCAGGGCAAACTCGAACATGGAGAAACTAACGACTTTGTCCTCGAAGTCGAAGTGAAGGGCATTACCGTCGATTGGACTCAACAATCGATACAGTAGGATATCGATGATCTGCCCCCAAGAACTACGCATCTCTCAATTCGTACAGGGGCCAAAGAAGGAATCGGCATAGCATATCTGCATGCTGCTCATCTAACAATTCCAATACGATAGTGTAACTACCATGGCTACTGTTTCAAGTAGCCTTCCCCGACATTTGTCTCAATGTAGCATCCAAATGGTACTCCATGCTGCAAAAATCTAAATATTAACACATCGAACATAAGATAATGGAATACAACATAATTTCAGAGAAATTAAGTAAACCGAATTGTAATAATTACACGGAAGAAAAAATTTTAAATTAAAAAATAAAAGGAAAAAAGAATTTGCTAATTTCGTTAAAAAGAATATTTCATTTTGATAAATTATCAATTTTAAAATTTCTTCATTTAATTATATTATATATAAAAAATCTAAACAAAGGGAAAATATTAAAAGTAAGTAACACACACACACACACACACACACACAAGATTTTAAAAAAAATAACGTGGCCGGCTAGGCCCGGCTTTTAGCAGCCAACTGCTAACATTCTGCCTAGCCAGTTGGCTATTAACAATCGTCCCCATCACTGAAAAATCTCCATTTCCGACGATAGAGAACTCCAATAATGGAGCTTTTACACGTATAACCACCAACATTTCTCCACAAATAGCTAATACTCAAGCAAATCTACTTATATACGAACAAATAAAAAAAATGAAAAAATTATTCGAATTCCTTATATGAAAAAACCGATTTTAATCACAACCAACCTTTTCTTTCCCTGGTGACGGGGTTGTCTATGTGGTTGTCGGCGCTGGTGACTTCGTGGTCGGTTTCGTCAACTTTTTTGGTTGTGGTTTTTGGTCGATTTCGGCTACGAGATTTGGTCGATTTTGGGCTGTGAGGGAGAGTGGGGGGTATTTTTGACTTTTTCTTGTGAAATTATATTTTAATTGTTTCGTTTTTTTTTTCTATTTAGTGGAAATATGGGATAGTGAACAGCCCCTTTCCACGGGGTTCTCTTTAAATTGACCTAGTCAATCCCCCCCAATTTTCAATTTGACTTTTCCACAAATCCATATTTC
>CAIGRS010174786.1:0-11988 GCA_903798395.1 Fraxinus floribunda | reverse complement strand
TACGCAATTAAATGTGTAATTAAAGAAGACAATGCCAAAAAAATTAAAATGTATGTGCCTTTTTTTTTTTTTTGCAATAATAGTGAAATGTATGAACATTATGTGATAATTACCCTTTTAATAATTTATGTTGGACTCATTTGTGCTTTTCAAAAAATTTTGGAACTATGATTGCAAATTTTTTTCTTTTTCCTTTTGTTTTATTTTTAAAAAATGGTATATTCGACATTTAACAATTTTTAATTGAAAAAATGGATGAAAAATGATTTTTTGGGCTATAAAATTTGGAAATAAGAGTGAGAATGTCCAAAAATGAAAGGTATAACAACATACAATAAAGACGTAATCTGCTAATTACCTTTTTTGGATATTTACAAAAGCAGATATAAATTAGAAGATGCTCTAAATGGCTACAAGACTGGAGAGTCCATCCCCACACGACTCGTCTCTCCTGACGAGTATTGCCAGACCCCACCTTAGCATTCTAGAAACTGCACCAGATTTTCAAATCTTAGTTTGGTCCAAGTTTTTCACCTGATAAGCAAATAAAAAAAATTCAAATTTACCCATCAAGGCACTTTTTAGTTCCTCCAACTGAATTCAAATTGAAAAAATCAATCGTTTTAATATTTTGAAACTGAGGGGAAAAGAAAAAGAGGTAATACTATATATCCCTAAATATTGATCCCACACATTGATGCATTAGTGTGAGCTCTCCAAATAGTTATGTATCCTGCAAATATGAATCACAAGATCCTGGTTTTTGTACTTTGGAGTGTCCCCAATATCCTTTCGATCACCTATGTTTTATTGAAGGGATATCTATCGCATTTGATGGCAAAGTTTATGACTATGGGGTGACGTAGGAAAAGTTAACAGGTAAATTACCCCCAACTGCCACTCCTCTGAGCCAAAAGAGAGAGACATCATCCCTGTCTTTCCTTTTTCGTCCATGTTGCCACTAAATGACTATGGAAAGCTTCTTCAGACGATATCTCATCACCAACTGTTGTTGAACACATTCAGCCAAAAGAAATAAAAGATTTTTAGCTTTAAGTGGTTACTGGTTAGGATTATAGTAATTTTCTCGAGAGGTCCATTTATCAAAGAAAAAATTGCAAAAACTGAATTTGAAATACACAAGATTTACAAACCATAACGTAATTTTCAAGTTTATACATATTAACTAACATGCAATCTCATGTAATCTGAAAAATGAAGATTTGCAGAGTAACTATTACATGTTAGACTGAGAACTATTACATGTTAGACTGAGAAATATATATCATTTTTCAGAGGTAAATGGCCAAGGAGTCAACTGTTAGATGAACCACATTGTCGCGAACCATATCTATAGTGTAGTTTCTAAATTGTACAATGATTAACTTCAAGTCATATGAGGAGATGAGCAAATGATCATCGCTATTGAGAAAGATGTTTGTCTTGCAAATGTTTTGATGTCAAATGCACAGGATTTTCCTGGAGTAAAAACGGAAGCCAATCAGAATGTTCCTTAAGAACATGAAAATCTTGAATATGCAATCAAAGTTCTCATATAAATACCACATCATGCAAGCTAACCTGGAAGTCGAAACAACCCTGGAAGAATGGTGCCCTGAAACCAAGCTGATCCTGTAAATGCAAATCATTCTGGAAATTACAGCGTTTCTATATGATTCACTTGGTTCATAAAATGAGCTATGTTTATTAAAATCATTACCAGTGTCTGAAGACTATGCTGAGAAGTATGATTTCCAACACGTGTTGATACTGAGTCCAAATTGTCCTAAGATAAAAAAGAAAAGGCAACAAATATTCAGCCTACATCAATTTGAATCTGTAAAATAATTTACAAGCACCAGGGAGATCATCTATTAGGCCTAGATATCATTTTATAGCAAATACACTACATCAGAGAATCAACAAAGCTATACCAGCAGTCCCTGCATGCTTGGTTGGTTGTCATAAAATGAATCCCGCAATGAAGAGAGAGAATTTAATTGCCCCTGCCAACGTTACCAATCTAATGATCAATTTACACGTGAATGCCAAATCCCCTGGGCTAATATACCTTAGAGCGGAAACAAAAGACACTACCAGTGCTTGAACACTCTGGTGGACACCATAATAGCTAGATATAGTTGGCCGTCTCGAGCCTAACTCCTACAACAGTATGTAAGTATGCATCATGGTATACACAAGGAAGCTTCTTTACAATATTTGTTAACAAAACTCTATACATGCCTTACCATCCCTTGCATATCCTGCTGCGGAACACAAGTGTTGTAAAGGCTGAGTCCTCTAGGACTCACCTGCTCCTATATATACAGAGGAGTAATATAGGTAACTACAAACAAAATTGTGCATAGCATGAAGAATAAGTAGAAATGCAGTGCAGTTAAACCATATGTTTGCTGTTCTCCTGAATCCGAACTGTTAATGCTTCAACCTCGCCTCGCCCCTACAAGACACCAAATAATATCAATTAATCTAATAAGAATTTTGTAATCAAAAGTTCACTCTGATTGTATCCACAGCATCTATGGAAAGTAAAGCGCAGGCGTCACCTTCCCCTTTCTTGAAGCTTTCTTTTTCTTTGATGCATTGCTCATTATGTTGATGTCCTGTTTCTCTCCGTTATCTTGAAAACCTTGAGTGGTCATCTTGTTAGTATCTAAAACACTTCTGATGGAATTGTTTACACCCACACAATGTTTCAATGCTGTGTCTACTGCATAACATGCTACATCATAAGCTTCCCGAGATAAAGAGCCTTCTTCACCCAATTTAGTAGCAAGTTTACAAAGATCATTGAGACGGTGAATCCTAGAATTATGCCTATTTGATTCTCTCCAGTTGCTCTCCTCGATCTTTGCATTTCTTGTCCATCGCTTTAATATATAGTCAGATTTGATAAAGGAGACACCAGATATTTGGAGAACTGACATGGCATGTCTACAAAGAAAACCAATATATTCAAAAGAACGACATGAACAATAGATAACATCTTCTCCTTTATTCCAGAGTACAACAAAATTCTGCTGCTTTTCAAAATCATCCACCTGAAATGTTACAGAGCTTGCATCTTTACATTCCTTTTCAATATTACAAGAAACAATTCCCAAAACTTCAGCTTGAAATTTCTGAAAAATTGCATGTGTATACACTGCAGACATTTGCTTCTCAAAAGGTGAGTTAGATTTTAATGTAGGTACTATATGCCGATTCTCAAACTCAGCTTTAGCTTCCTCTTCACACCTTTCATGCAAAAATTCTTTGAACTTAACAATGAACTCCTTGAAAGTACTTTCCCTATGAATGTATTTGTCAAAGAAAGAAGAGACACTTTGAGATCGTTCTACTGTACATAATCCTCCAAGAAAATTATCCGTCATGTATGTTGGAACCCACTTTCCACGGTCTAAATACAATGAACGAATCCATTCATCATCCCCAAGTTCAAATTTATCAACCATTTTCTGCCATCTCTTTTCAAATGCTTCATCTGACAAGGATTTATATATGCATTTGTCAAATCTTCTCATGAAATCTTCAAAACAACTGACTTTATTGGCTATATTTGGACGAATTTCTGCATATACATGCCAAAGACAAAAACAATGGGATGCATCAGGAAAAACTTCTTCTGTCGCTTCACGCATTGACTTTTCATAATCAGTAATAACTACTTTAGGACTTCGGCCAGACACTGCTCTAAGCCAAGTGCGCATCAACCAAACAAAAGTCGATGGTGTTTCATCCCCAATTAAGGCACAACCAAGCAACAAGAACTGAAAGTGATTATTCACCCCCACAATAGGTACCAAGGGGATCTTATATTTGTTCTTGATGTAATAAGTGTCAAAGAAAACTACATCATTAAAATATACATAATCATGTCTACCTTGTGGATCAACCCAAAATACATTTTTCATTCGTGTTTCTTTATCAAAATCTATTGCATAGTAAAAGTTTGGAGTCTTCACTTGCTTAAGCATTAAATAATCAAGCAATAATTGCACATCATCCTCATCCAATACCAATCCCATTCCTTCTCTTCGACAGACAGCATTATAGTTCTGCTTGTTCCTTCCCTTGATAGCATAGTAAACATCATCAGGACAAATATCATGATTATGCCTTTCCACGAAATTATGTACATGCCACTTCCCATCTGCCCTTCTCTTTATATGCATGCTTGCTTTGCAGTCTGTCTTGGGACATGACCGCGTATTAACAGTCATGCTAGACTGCCGCTTGCTCCCAAATCTAGAACAAGCAATTTTTATATCAATAAACTTGCCCGACTTTTTTGATCTTCGGCTGGATTTGATAGTGATACCAAATCCAACAGATTGTGCGTAGTCTCTATAAAACGAATATGCTGCCTCCTTCGTTTCAAATTCCATACCATTTCGAGGCTTCTTATTGCTAACCACATTAGTATTCTCAACATCAATTTCACCCAAACTAGTGCCAATATCCTTAGTGCTTGTGTCTCGGCTAGAAAGCAATTCCATATCCATCTCCATCTGTTGAAAATAGATAAAAATTTATTTGGTAAATTTTTTCAATTAAAAACCCCTTATAAAAATTTTCAATTTCTTATTTCTAAGTTGGTAGACCAAATGTTCAAATGAGCTACACCATGAAAATTATAAATAGAAGAAATCACTTTAGTACACAAAACCAGTTCAAAATCCAACAATAATTATATTGAAAACCCACTTATTATCAGCTTTTCTATCTTTTGTTCATCTCGTATGAAGCTAAATTACATACCCATCTGGACAAATCGATTAATTAATACAACCAAGAACATGAAAACTTTACAAATATGCACCTGTAAATAAGCGAATGTACTTCCGCTTACTGTACTATACTTTGACCGCCTAGCACTCGCAATCTGCGTAGTACTCTTCCCCTGAAGAATTTCATTTTCAGTTCTGAAAAAGTTCATAATTTCATCTCTACATTTTAGGGTAATTATTGTGGGGGTACGCCACGTTACCATGACATTGACAATTTTCCACTGACCAAATTTTGTAAGGTTTAATAGCACAAAATGTCTCTATGTTTAACATTTCTGGTAGAAAACGTTAATACAATTCATTTTTTCGCATTTTCGTCCTTATTTCACTATTTTTTAACGTAAAATGATCAATATACCATTCTATTTAAATAAAATAACAAAAACAAATAATAAAAATAAAAAACAAATTGCAATCTTATTCCTGTACTTTTTAAAAATTACAAATGAATCCAAATAAATTATTAAAGTATTAAAAATAATCAAAAATAAAAATAAAAACTGTTTTTCTCTCCTCTTCTTCTCCTCCCCTTCCCTAATCATCCACCACCACCACTACCACAAAAACTAACAACGGTGCAAGGAGAACATTTAAAAACCCCCGAAGAGCTTGGTTGCACTCGATTGTTAGCCACTCAATATTTCTCAACTCCTCATTCTCCACGCAGATCATTTTCCTCTCAGTCACCAATTCCTTCTCCTTCTCCTCAAGTTTCTTTTGCACCTCCAGTCTATGCCCGTTCAACTGCTCAATAATCATATGGAACTTAGTCAAGTACTTCTCCAATAAAGCTTCTCCTGCTCCAATACCTCCTTCTGGCTCGGTCCCTTCTTCAAACTATCCAGTTTTGCCTCCAATTCATTTACATTTCTTTCAACTGCCTTCACATTCTCTTCTATTTTATCCATTTCCTCCCTCAACTCTCTTGTAAACTCTTCGTCCAAAGCATCCACATAATGATCATCCCCCTAATATAACTCAAGTAACTATTTGTCGTGTACTTGAACATGCTATTATCCTCAAAACTCGACGAGGAGTTCAGCAAATGATCGTTGTACTTAACTATCTGAACAACCCAAAGAATGATCGCAAGCAAATTATGCCAGGCATGAGGGGTACCCGGGGCTTTGAGAGCGAATTTGTTTAATTTCAAGGGGCATTTCAGAAATTTCAAGACTTTCAGATCGAGGTCTTCATCTACCTTTTGCGCTAAGAAGCCAAGGCGGTGAAGGAGGAGTTTGAGAGTTTCAATGATGTCTTTGGTGGAGGGAAGAGGGGGTTTGAGAGAGAATGGGAGGGAGAGGGAGCCAAGATAAGCGTTGATGGTATGGATAGAAGCAAGTTGGTAAGATTTGTCGGTGACTGCGGTTGAAAGGCGTCCAATGGAGGCGATTGAGGGCCGACTGCTGCAGAAACTGGTGTTGGATTCGCAACCAGGGACCGAGGTGGAAATGTATTGCCATGGGTTTGCTGCATTGGTGGGTGTGGGTGGTGGAGGACGGTGGTCGGAGGCTAAAGATTCTGTAGCACGACGGCGACCGGTGCCTCTCATAGTTGAAGATCGATTGGGGTTTGTCCATTTTTCTCTCTTCTTTTGGTTTTCTTTTTAATATTTTAATAACTTATTTGGACTCATTTGCACAATTTTAAAAAGTTTAGGAGTAAGATTGCAATTTGTTCTTTATTTTTCTTTTCTTTTTTGTTGTTTTATTTAAATAGAATGGTATATTGATTATTTTATGTTAAAATGGTAAAAATGATGTTTTCCGCAATGAAACGTTAAAATAAGGACGAAAATGCGAAAAAATGAAACGTATGGACTTTTCCACAAGAAGTGTCAAACGTAGGAATATTTTGTGCTATTAAGCCAATTTTTTAACTATCTTTTGCGTAAAAGACAAAATTACCCTTAAATATATTATACAATTATGAAAATATGATATTGTTTAAAAGATAATAATATATGTTTTTTAAGTTATAAAGATTTTCAAACACTTCCTACTTAAAATCTCAAAGTCAAATCACTTTCATTATCTGTTTACTCCAACACAGATAAAAATTGTTTCATTTTTCATCTGCTTTAAACCTAAAATCTCAAAAGTTTATAAAACACTCAACAAAAAAATATTGTTTATAGTCATCACTCAGAATCAGTAAGTATATTTAATTTCGATTTTGCTAAATTAGTACATTGTTTTAATATTTAAATCTTATCTCGACTAGGCATATAGAAAATTCATGATCTTAAACAGATCTATAATTTTTTTAACTAATTTTTTTTAACAAAAAGGAGAATATATTCATATGTAGGTATATTTCAGACTGATACAAATTCATTCGGGTCGGCGTGAAAAGCCGGCCTAGCCAGCCGTCTGTTTTCGGCCAGCCTAGACTGTTGGACCAGTTGGAAACAACTTTTTTACTCTTTTTTCTCCTAATTATAATATTTTTTAACAAATTACTGTTTCCTAATATAGATATGGGATCGGTTGCAGTACCAGTTCGTTACTTTGGTGAATTTGAAATGAATGAAAATGATCGATGAGTTTTGAAATGGATAAGTGAAAGACATATTGTAATTGCAATTGTGATGACATCGAGTACATCATATGCACAAATGTACCATGATATACAGAACAAGCTCAACGTCTTTCTCTCTAAGTACGACATGAAATTGGAATTTCTATTTAACAACGAGAATACATCTATTTCAAGTCCACCTGTAAAGGTTACCTCTGAAAATGAAATCAAGGTTTTAATTGAATTAAACCAAAATTGCACGACTACTATTTGCGTAATTTTAACGAAGAAGAATGTCTCCGATAGTGAACATGAAGATCCCGATTGAGGGGATCATAACGTGAATGCTTTTTGGGACACATTGGATATAGCTCGTTAGAATGATGTGGTTATTCCTGAAACAATTGTTCCTCACCATGATCTCACTGTTACGCATAGAATTCTCTCGATAGTTCAAGACAACGAGAATGAAAATAAATTTACAAATGAGGATTTGATTGCTTTATCCTATTGGAAAACATGAGTCGGGTGGGAGCTCACGACCTGGAACGAGTACACGGACATCTAATTGTTCGCGTGTAGTTCCTGTTGATGAAAATTTATATAAAGAGCAACTGTTTGAAAAAAAAAAGATTTGCAAAAAGTTGTGCACCGAATTGTTTTAAAACACAATTTTGAGTTTAAAGTGAAAAAGTCNACATCTAATTGTTCGCGTGTAGTTCCTGTTGATGAAAATTTATATAAAGAGCAACTGTTTGAAAAAAAAAAGATTTGCAAAAAGTTGTGCACCGAATTGTTTTAAAACACAATTTTGAGTTTAAAGTGAAAAAATCGAACAAGTCCATGTACATATTTTATGCATGGACGACAGGTGTCATTAGCGTTTGCAATTTGTAATTCATAAGTATGCACGGGAACATACTTGCGAAGTGGGTATTCGTCGAAATAAGCACATACAAGCCCAAGCATGGTTCACAGTTGACAAATAATACACAAGTTTCAGGACCCACGAATGATATACAAACCTTCGGACATCATTAACGACGTCCGTCGAGAGTATGGGTATCAGAAGGCCTGGAAGGCTAAAGAATGTGCATGGAGGACTTAATGGGTTCGATCGATGAGAGTTATGCTAAATGGCCAGATATTTCTATAATATGGGGAAAACTAATTGTGGATCGACATTTTTTATTGAGATAGAGAGCGAGAATCGCGTCAAGTATTTTTTCATGGACCTTGGACAATGCATTAGAGGATTTCAAAATGCGATGTGACCTGTGATTTTAGTAGACGGTACAACACTTAAGGCTAGATGCGAAGGCAAGTTGATTATTGCAAAATGTCAAGATCCCAACATCCAAATTTACCCACTTTCATTCAACATAGTCGATGGAGAGAATGATTTAACGATGTGTTGGTTTTTCGCAAAGTTGAGGAAAGTAATTGGAAATGTAGAGAACCTTACATTCGTAATTAACCTGGGCAGTCAATAATAAATGGTATCACCGAAGTCTTTCTTGAACCACATCACTATTAGTGTATGTACTATATACAAGGCAACCTCAAAATATCGGAGCAGTAGCATCGTTGCATTGTTTAGGAGAGCCGTAGAGGCTTACATTTTTGAAGAACTTGAAAAGTTTATGGTCAAAATAGAAAGAAAATCACATGCTGCATGAAATTATCTAACAAAGATGGGGATCGAACTTTAGGCACGATCATATTTTGCAGAACATCGATACAACATGATGACGTCGAACAATGTGGAGTCGCAGTTACGTAATAAGTTCTTGGATCAAGAGTTACCAATTCTTGCAATGAATGAGAAAATCTGTAACAAACTAAAGCAGTGGTTTTATGGCCGACGTGAGGAATCACCGATTTGAACAAGTGTGCTAACTCCGGCTCAAGAAGATAAACTCATTTTTTATTGTACCTTTAGGTCTTTTTAAAATTGAAGTACTATTTATTTCAAGTAGTCAACTCTTAAAATTATAACTTACTCTCAATAATTAAATGCATTCAAAATATTACAATTTTGAAAACATCATGAATGTCAATATCCTATTGTTTCTATTATAGCACATGATCTACTAACAACCGGTTAGTACTGTAGCATTGGAATTTACTTTTAATGCAAGTGGTCGAGTTTTGTCCGAGTTTATATCAAAACTCAAAAAAGATATATTAGAAAAGTTTAATTTTTATAAAGGATTGGCAGGACACTGAGTACCGGGTACAAAATCAATATGCACAAATTGCATCTGATAAGGTAATCGATATTTAAGTTCGTCATTATTTTCTTAATAATATTTAATTTTTTCAAAGAAAATTTGTATATGTAACAACTTGGTCACGCACAATTTTAACTCCGCCTACTCAAAAATGAAGTAGTTAATTCCAAGCTCGAAAAAAAGGATGAGGGTTTTCTAAAATTCAAAAACAAAAAAATCTTAGTGGCCTTGTGAGCAAGCTAGGCTCAGCCCACGAGCTCTGCTCATGCTCGGACAAGCCTGAGCTCGACTCATCGTGACTTGTATGGGCAAGGGTCAAGCCGCCCATTGCCATCCTATAGATGGATAATGTCACGACATCAAATTTTTGTGCGGGCAGAATTGGACTTGCTTTCTATAGTTAGCTTATCCCCATATTTCTTTAGCGGAAAGAACCTCGTCTTTAGTTAAGACTTTGTTGTAGGCAGAAATAGACTAGCCTTTGGCTAAAATTTCGTTATAAGCGGAAAGAGATTCGCTTTCGACCAAGAATTCTTTATATGCTAAAAGAGATTCGCCTTTTATCCACTTCACGTCTTTCTCACAATTCTTATCATTGTGGCACTATTTTAGGTCTGGTTTTGGTTTCACAGTTTTGACATTCATGCTTCCACTAGTACTTGTAGTGTTATCCTTAATAGTGGGAGAGTTTTTCAACTCACCATTCACAGCATTGGATACATGCTTTCCTAAACGAGAATTTTCAAGCACGTTCTTCCCATTTTCTACCATCAATGTAGTATTAACTATTGGAGCTCTTAGGACCGCGTTTCTTAGTGCGCTGAGGTAACACTCGCGCACAGCTGCTTAGTTTCCTTCAGGCTACTCCTTTTAAAGTCTAAAATTTCATGGAAAGATGGTGAATGGATGTCATTGCTTATAATTGCTTTAGGGCAAGCCTTCTCAGGACTCCACTATACGCAAACCTACTATTCATTATCAAGAAAGCCATATATTCATAGAACATTGTTGGATTATCATACAATTCAACGGTCAAAGTGATATGTCCCTTTGGGACCAAACTCTCACCAGTAAACCCATATAAAGGCTCAGTCGTGGATACCCACAGATGGTCAACCTGCATTTAGTTGAAAGCACTTCTAAATAAAATATTCACAGAGGTACCATTGTATACTAGCATAAGGTTGAGGCCATTGCAAGCTATGACTGCTCGTAATACCAATGCATCTAAATGGGGATATATAATTACATGTTCATCATCATCATCATTAAACATAATTGGAAAAGATGTGGTTTTGGGATTACCTTGAATCTAAAAGTTCTCTGGCGCAGGTTTTTTAATGGCTTAAACATAATTTATCCATGCATTCATTGTTCTCCCACAATATAAGGGCATCCACTTATGGTATTTATCTCTCTTATTATAGGTTGGGGGTTTAGACAATTGGTTAAGCATGTGACGATTTTGTGTACCTTGGCCTCGTTCCTCGACCTCGTCTTTTTATACTTGGATTTGGTATTTTTCTGCTTTCATAGGCTTTGTGCCTAGTGTTGGAAAATATAAGACTTGATTTTTGAGTTGGACCCATTTGGCTATTTTGGAAGTTAAAGATTGATTTGTGTTTTCCTTCGTGAGTACATCGAAATCGTATATTTACTTGTCAAAATTGATGCTCGGGTGAATGAGAAATTGAAGCTCAAAGTGTGCCACTTAAAAATGAGTTTATGTTGGTGGGAAAACTAGAAAAAAGAGTTTGTCCCACAGAGGAAGTGGATGAAAACTAAAACCACTTTATAAAGAATTACACTTTAGAATGGTATAATCATGTGTAACATATAAGCTCTCTCCACGTGCGTGCCCAGGAGGGATGCAAATCATAGATCGAAATGAGTTTCAGATCTTGAACTTGTGTGCGAACGCGATCGAAATGAGCAAAATTGGCCCTTTAGGAGTATCCACGTTTTGATACATTTTTATTTTATTCAACTGACTTTTCATTTTCTAAAACAGTTGAAACTTATATGATAATTGTCATTATTTGAATGGGCAAGTTACAATCTCAAGGGCCATTGTATATACATCTCGTTTTTCCAGTTTTAAAGACACGAATTTCATCTGTGAATTCATCTGTATACATTTTTTTTATTCTATCTTCATTTTCAATTTTTATTTCAGTCTTTGTGGTGATATTGTTCGAGCACTAACTCAATTCGTCGGAATAAAATCTGTGGTGATCAGATTCTACTGTTCTTCCGTTGTATCTTGGGAAGTAGACGCTCAATTTGTACCTCAAGCACGTACGGTGAGGAAGCGAATCTGTTTTAAGGAAACCGTGTGTAACACAGGCCTCGGGTTAAAAGTTTATTACTGTTTAATTTTTATTATTTTTCTTCTTATTTCTTACTGTAATTAACAAGTCATT
>CAIGRS010174758.1:0-12914 GCA_903798395.1 Fraxinus floribunda | reverse complement strand
GTGATAGAGCCCCCGAATCAAAAACTCTCAATAGAGAATATGTAATTTTCATTTTCTTAGATTAACTTTAAATTCCTTCCTAGTTACTCGTGTGCTTGCGCCCCTTGGAGGCGTCCTGTCTTGTTTCCATTGTAAATCTTCGTCGAATTAATACACCTCTTTTTGAGACTTTGTCTCAAGAGGTTTGTCCCTTACACAATCGTTTGACCCTTTTTCTTTAATTGTTAGCGTACCGAAACCCGCGCGAAACAATGGGAATAACAAAATTAAGTGTTAAAAAAAAAAAAAACTATTTGAGTATTTAAAAATTTCTTACTCTCTTAATTTGTAGATGTTCTCTATATTGTAAAATATGATCTTTAAAAATAGAGAATCTATTGAAAATGCTCTTAGATTATCATTTTAGACAGAAAAGGGTAAAATCGAGCATATCATATTCCTACTTCTTCATGCAGAAGTCATCGTCCGTCCAAATAGAATCATAGAGATGAATTCCTCGACACATGGGGCATACCGATGGATGCTATGCAGGACTACCCAACAGTATCTAACTAGAGCAGCCGTCGAAGACCTGCAGCTATCTCAAGTAACATCTCTTAGATTAGAGTGTTATTTCTTCACTTTTGTTTAAATATGATAATATTAATCAATATACAAGAATTTGAATTGCTTCTCTTAACAAAGTCGGACATTTTTTTTCAAAATAGAGCTCCAACACTATATGTGGTCAAAATCTAAAAATTCTATCAACCGGTAGACTTAGGCGCAAAAGCTTGTTTCACATATTACATTAACTTAAAAGAATTTGCACTTTATATCTTTCTCAAGTTTCAAAGTCATATATCAAACTTACTGTTGAGAAAAATGAAACCAAATAAATGGTTACTTATTAATCAACATTCAATCCATTAGTCCAAGGTTATCAACAAAAAACTTCGTCCACGTCTAATTAATGAGGAACTCTTGGCACCTGACATATGAGGTCATCTTTCAACATAATCAGCACACAAAGTAGCTTATCTCCAGAGGTCCTATGTCAGGCTAATGTTTATAAACTATTTATAATCGATCAAATTACTTTTTATCTACATGTTTCGTGTGATTTACTAGTACTACTTAATTATTCATCACTCATTTCTATTTACTTATAGTTTAAACCGTTTATATATACTTCCCAACATGCTTGGCTATGGTATTTCCCAATATGATACGAATCCCCAACTGTACAAACTGAACTTTTCAGAAGGGATGGGCGTGCCCCCATGTTCATAAACTTCCCATTATGCTGCTTATCACACAGCCTGTATTGACTTCTTCTATCCTGCAGTCAACAAGAAGTAAAATAAATTATATTCACTAAGCGTATGTTTGACACAGTAGCACTGGACAAGACTCAACGACATTACGATAAATAAGGTTTTAACTATCCGATGCTATTCAATCTTCCCTACCAAATATGCATTAAATTTCACTCTGCAAACATTATTGTCTACTGTTAATGTAGTTTGTGAGTTTGTCCACGTGTCTTCATGCGTGTGGGCGGGGTGGGATGGGAGGGGGTAAGAGATAGGCAGACAGAGACATATAGATGTACGTAAATACATCAATATACATTTCATTAATACAAAAGGATAAGACGATACTATAAAAAGTGTCTCCTCCCAAAAAGAGGCGTCAAACTTTTTAGCGCTAGCTGTCATTAATGAAGAATGTTGACCTTTAAAAAAAGTGGTATGAGATGTTTGCTGTTTTGATTGAGACTAGAAGACACAATGAATCTGTCTCCTCCGAAAACATGCCTTGGTGCTTCTGTTTGATTAATCTTACTTTTGTTTTCTGTTTATTATAAGTAAAATGTTCAGGCCGAGTGAGATTGGAATATTTATATGGTACATTATGTCAACACAACCATTTATAAAATACCAAAAGAATTAAAAGGAATGTCGGTCTCATCGTATAGTCAGAACCTATTAATTTCAATACCAATGTCAACACTTCTATCAATTTGTTTTTGACATCCATTTCGGTTGTCCTCCTATGACTCAATAAGAAACTATTTTTCTTTCACAACAAAATTATAGCAATAATGCTACTATATGAGACAATTCAACGTGGAGAGTGTTGATGTTCATCTAAAAATCTTGACCAGAGGCTGCTAATTCATTCCCCGAGATGAACCTAACGATCTCTTCTTGTAATCTTATTCATAACATTTCTAGTTCATAAAGAAAATGCAGTTTGAAAATTCAGCAAGCCATTCTGATAATCTAACAATATCCTGTCATTACAGATTGTTAATATTTTATGTCAATGTTCATCAAATATCAACACTACAATGAAGACTTAAGCCTCAGATCGATATTATCTTTCTGCATTTAACTAAGCTTTCCATCAAACAACAACCCCACTCAAATTATATCACGTTGTTAGTGGCTCTTAGCATGTTATGATGAACACTCAGTACGGTACACATCACTTCAAAGGAAAATTCTAGAGTACCACTAAAAAATGGAGAAATTAACGAGTAAATACTGACTGTCAACAAAAGCAAAAATTTGTACATGAAATCCAAAAAAGGAACATTTGAAAACCCTCAAATCATATCTGGGGAATAAAGAATTATTTAAAAGTAACTTTTAAGCTTAGGCAAACATGCTCTATCTACTTGAATTCAAGCAAGGACCTAGTTAGAAATTATAGTGACATGAAAGTAGTGGCAAATGAACCGAGCAATTAGCATGCTGTCTTCCATCTAAAATCACCACCCTATAAAAGATGTAATCAGGATTTGATAATTACTTCTTAACTCATTTTTTAGTATGATGCACATGTTTGTTTACCTTACGATGATTATCGAAGTAAAAGACTGAAGGCTGTTTATATGACATTCAGGAGATATGGTCTTCTGTTTGCCTGAGGTATCTTAAGGATTTTTCTTGTTCTATTGTTAAATAGTTTCTTTTCTTTGTATAGGATAAATTATGTCAAATCTTTATTCGAAATATTTTGGTAGGTATTCATAGGAAGAATTGTAGTAGGTAGTTAAAACTTTCCTTTTATGATTATGCGTAACCTTATAAATAGGATCACTCATTTTGTAATCACTAGATAAAAGAGTTGTACAAAAATGATCGTCTGTAGATATGGGAAAAGAAACATATGAAAGTGAAAAAAACTAACACCTTTTTATCATTCAAAGAGTAAAAACCGTTTTCTATCATATAAAAGAAATTCGAAAGGAAGTAGAATACCAACTGCAGCTTCAATGACAATGCCCGTGGATAGTACATAGCAACAAAAAGAGGCCCTTTTCTATGGAGACACTGGGCTTTTAAACGGATTGGAATACAGAGCCAAAACTACCTGGGGAAAAGAAAAGTGAGGGAGAGAGGGCAGATCTCCTCAATATTCATCCAAAATTGTAGGTAATGTTAAAGTTATCTTTGACAAACCATCATCTTCAAATACTTTTCAAAGATCTTATTCATCCAGATTTGATCTAGGCAAAATACTTTTCAACCTTCTAAATTTTCTACATCTTTAAAAGAAGTTGATTTCAATCATAATATTCTAAAAACTCATTATCAAACTGATAAAGATTCTGAACCAGAACAGCCAGGTTCTCCAACTTTATCAGATATGGAAAACACCTAGGGTGAAACTTTTCAATCTGTTCATCCTCCTATGTAAGAAATAATTGTTTCTCAAGAAAACACTTAAAATAATGAGACCGGAGAAGATGATAGCTTTGCTACTCCTTTTTTTAGTATTATTAAACATTTCATCGGAACTCCTGTTGATGTTCTCAATAGGCAATCTGATATTCTTAAGAATCTTCATTGTCCTAAACTTCATGATTTTCGTTGGTACAAAGATATATTTCTTACTCGTGTTTTATTACGAGAAGATTATCATCAATCTCATTGAAAATAAAGATTTATATCTAAACTTCCTAAACTTTTTGTAGAAAAGTTAGAAATTCTCTCAAAAACAAGTATCAAGATTCTATTCCATATGTCGGTCTTACATATGGAGAAATTATCAATTTTGCAAAGAAAGTTTTAATCTTTGTAATGATCTCAAAATGAAAGCCAAAATGCAATCAGAAAAAACTTAAAACCGAAAGGAATTAGGATCATTTTGTGAACAATATGGTTTTGAGAAATTTACTCCTTCAAAATTAAAAAAGAACAATTTTTCTCCTTATTTAAGGAAAATATATTCTCAAAAGTATTTTTCAAAACAAAGGAATTTCCAAAATAATCCACAGAAAAGCTTTCCAAAGAGAGTTTTTAAAGAAAATATTTTCAAAATCTTCCAATGTTATTTGCTGGAAATGCAAGCAAAAGGGACATTATTCTAATTTAAGCTAGAACTTCTTAATTTAATCAATTCTTCAGAAGAATATCTTCTTCTGATTCTGATTTAGAATTGATTTATCAATATCAAGAAGATTATGATGTTGACACTAATTCTAATGAGTCCTCTTCTTCCAACCAAAGTAAAGAAATTTGTGATTGTAAAACTATAAATGTTCTTACTAAAGGGGAAGAACTTGTTCAAAAAATAGTTGAGAAAAAATTAATGATTATCAACATAAGAAAAAGTTTAATTCTCTTCTACCTTCAAAATCATCAGCAGAACCTTATAGTATGCAAAATATTATGAATAGGTTTAAAGATGAATCTTCAAAATCTTCTAGTTTTGATTTAAAATCAGAAATCAATCTTATGAAATCTCAATTTTCTACTCTTCAAAAACAAATGAAAGATGTTCATATGGAAGTAGTTCTCTTGAAAGTTAAGCTAGAGAATGAAACTATTATTGAAGAAGTTGATTCTTCTGAAGATGAAGAAATTACTTCTCAAACATCAAAAAAATTCATTATTCCTCAGACGGAAGAAGAAAAGGTTAATGTTATTAGCCGAATTTAACTTCAGAAATGATATTATCAAATGAATATTATTATCAATAAAGATTTTAAACTTCGTACTAGAGTCTTAATTGATTCTGGTGCCGATCAAATTTGTATTACGGAAGGACTTATCCCTACAAAATATTTTGAAAAAAACCACTGAGCATCTCTATGGTGCTATTAGAAAAATGTTGAATATTCATTATAAACTTCCAAAAGTTCATATTTGTAATTCAAATATTTATTTTAAAAATATATTTTACCTTGTTAAAGATTTAGATCAAGAAATAAGTTTTGGTACTCCTTTTAATTTTATTGTTCAAATTTATCCTTTTAAAGTTGATTCAAAAGGTTTAATTACAAATACTGTGTTTTTCAAGAAATTACTTTCAAATTTACAAATCCTCCTTCTTACAATGATGTTAATACTTTGAAAGACACATCTATTTCAAAAATTATTAATAACATTAATTTCAAAAAACAACCCATTCAATTTTTAGAAGAAGAGATAAAATTTCAAAGAATCGAGGAACAGTTAAAAGATTCCTCTATTGAGAAAATCTCTTTTTCAAAAGCAAATCGCGGATGAGATATGCTCCACTATTCCAAATATTTTTTGGAATAGGAAAAAGCATGTTGTGTCCTACCATATAATCATATGATGTTCATGAATCAAATATTCCTATCAAATCTCGTCATATTCAAATAAACAAAGAATTACTTGATCACTGTATCAAGAAAATTAATGATTTGCACTTATCGGAGTAAGTAAATCCTCTTGGAGTTGTTCTGCATTTTATGTGAACAATTCTGTTGGAATTGAACAAGGAGTCCCTCATTTAGTTATCAATTACAAACCACTCAATACTGCTCTTCAATGGATTATATATCAAAAGAAAGACTTATTAAATATGTTATTCAAAGTGATTATTTTTTCTAAATTTGATATGAAATCAATCTTCAGGCAATTCAAATTAAAGAAGAAGATCGTTATAAGACTGCATTCAATGTTCCTTTTGGTCAATATGAATAGAATGTTATATCATTCGGTCTCAAAAATACTCCTTCAGAATTTTAAAAAAATATGAATGATATTTTCATATATTGATGATGTTTTAATCTTTTTTTTCTAAAAGTTTAGATCAACATTTCAAACATTTGAATACATTTATTCATGTCATTAAAAACAATGATTTAACAGTTTCTGCTAAAAAGATTATTTTATGTCAAGCAAATATTTTGCCTTTTGAACCCTGTATTCTCTCAATTCGTCAAGGAAACTGAATCGATAATAGTCATTTTAAATAATTCTTCTGAGTCTCTTCCTCAATTAATTCATCAATATTTTCTAACTCAAAGCACATGTCTTCATTATTCTTCTAAGCATAATCTACTGAATTTGATTGAGAAGAGTCATCTTGGACTTTATCAGAATTTGATTTCTTTGAAGAGGATTTAGCCAATACATTAATTTTATCCGAAATAATTTGTAATTCTTCCGGAGTTCTACGAACAGGAGTTGGAACTGAATTTTGAGCATTCTTAAAATCTCATATCCACGAGATTGAAGATTCCAAGAATTCTCTTAGGAATCATGATATTTGAAGGAAGTGGATTAACCTCTACCAAAAGACTTTTATCTCTTAGAGAAGATCTAAAAGAGAGAAGATCTAAGAGCAAGAATATTGAGTTGAGTATTCAAAAACTTGGTTATCCTTAGTGAGAGCATAATTGAATGATGTGGTTACATAGAAGTGACAAAAACAACAAGTTGATTCGAGTCAATTAAGCTTGTGGAAATGTGAAGTTAAAGGAAGGAAAATGGAAGACAGTAACTTGATGTGGAATGAAGTGAATAGCTACATTAAGAAAGCGGTATTAGAGTAAAAGGGTTAAAAGCTTGCCAAATAACAAAACAGGGCCACTAATTTTTCATGTCTACATAAACAACTGCAAAAGCAAGGCCCAAGAGCACTAAACCAACAGCGAACTGATCAAAGTATAATAGTAGCATTATTACTTGGAAGTGTTCCAACCATTTTCACTTATTGTGCCTATGTATATATGTAAATCATAAAATATAAATGAAATGGATTCTTCTTCTCTCAAACAGCTCAAAGTTGTAGAAAGGCAATTCAATATGGTAGATAAGCAAGAAACACAAATTTAAGTCTCATTGCCACCCAACTATGAAATTTCTCGAGTCATTGATGAAAAGTGAATTCAACCTGCATGTAAGAGGGCATATAGAAGATAATATGTAATTAATAGTTTCTTCCCTGTTCTAACAACTTAGGTTTTAGATAAGGTGGTTTAACACGGATTTCTTACCAAATTTAAGGATTAACTGAATCGAGTTTTAGCAGAACAGGGTATGGACTTGGTAGAGGATTTTTGCCATGTTCCTTCACATCAAGATTAGAAATGAAATTTAAAACACAAGCATTTCTATTTCCAACTTCAAGGCCTTAATATCTAGAAAAGCAAAACTTGTAAAAAATAATAATTTGAATTTCTTGTTATTGTAGCTCCCAAAAGCATCAACAAACCTATGCAGAAACATAAGTAAAGACAATAGAGCAAAAGAACCCAAAACCAGCCAAATCAAAGCATAAGTGAGAGGAAAGTATGTACCTGAAAATGGTAGATAGTATAAAAGGAAAAGTTGAGCTTAAGCATGGCTGAAGTAAATGAGGCAGAGTTAATTACCATGTACACTCAGCTGAGCCAAGGACCTATTAGCATTAACCCAAAAAATCGAAATTAAACCTTTCTTCAACATAAAAACTCCCAATAAAACCTATTTTAAAAAACTCTCCAAAATAAGAACCCTTATTTAAATCCCAGTTTCTTTATACAGTTCACAATTCAATGATTAAGCCATAATCTCAATTACGAGGGCAATCTAAGCTGCACGGAAGTAAATACGCATTTACAGTGAAAGAAACAATTGTAACGGAAAAAAAGGTGGTTGATAATGATACCTGTGGAAGAGAAGAAATGAACGGAGAAAACGAAAATAGAGTAGAGCACTGAAAGCAATAAGATGAATTTGGTGACAACAAATTGACATGGCTTCGTTGCTTGCTAGCAACTGCATTGTTCACTCGCCCATGCCTCTCCTCTCTTCAGAAGTGGCCCGCCAGTCTGATTGTGGGCTGTTTTATGGATCCACTGCTAAAATAATGGACTAGTTGTTCTACTATGCTCTGGCCTATAGAAGGTAATAAGAAGCCCATCAATAATGGGCCAATAGCCCATAACCCGACATTCAATCTTTTTAGAACCCATCCTCCACCAGCATTCAGCATTCCTAAAATACAAGATAAAATCTAGTTGACAAATATATTTATCCAGAACAACTTTTATTTTATAAAAGGTGAACATTAATTCTAATATTACTTTTCTACCTTTTATATCTAAAAAATAAGTACATATAAATGACAAATCCTAACATCGATAATTTTTCAAAGTCAAACCCCCTCGCCACCACCCCCTCAAACAAAGAAAAGCAATGTGTGATTGTCAGAGTTCTTATATTAACGGCTCTTTTAAAATGGAATCTAAGGCAAGCGATCAATGTGTGCATCTTGAACCTAGGAAGGATCCCTTCCTTTGCATCGTAGTTGATCCAAAAGATCTATTTACATCCGACCTTCTTACAATCTTCAAACAACTTAACAAGGTATCAAACTTGATTTTGATACATCGATGTTAGCTTATCTTCCGCTACATCAACCCATTTAGAAAAATCAACCTTTCAATAGATTGAGAAAAAGAAATTGGATCATCTATAATTCCTAAGTCATCTTATGACTCTTGCAGATAATCCATATAATCAATAAGAATTGTAAATATCGTTTCTCTCTAGGATCTTCTTATTGTTATTCCACATGGTTATGCTATTGTAGGTTCATTAACGCTTCCAGTGTAGAAAAAAATATGAAACTTGTTGTGGTGCGACCCAAATTTATATGATTTAATGTTTGGTTGAAAAAAAGAAGTTTAAGGAGTTTTGACTTTGGGAGTCCAAATTGATATAGATTAAATTTCATAAAGGATTGGAAGTATGAGTTGAAAAAGGACTTTAGGTGAATAAAAGGGGCTTGAAAAATTTACTCTACATTATTGTATTTCCACATACACATTCAATAACATCTCGAGAGTTAAAAGGTTAGATTTCAATTGAGAGTATTGAAATCTTGATATTGTAAACATATTCATTATTGAGTATAATGAAATTCTCCTCCTCTGCTTGTGGTTATTTCTCATCTTGGATTTCCACATAAATCTTAGTGTTCCTTTTTTTTTTGTTCATTTCATTATTGCATTATCTTGTGATCAATTCATAACAAATGATAGCAGAGTAAGGTTGATTTTTCTGCATGGCATTGATGGAAAATAACATTTTATTATTGGATCGAAACACGAGATTTACTTTAAATCAAGTGAAGATACAAGCGGTTGTCACGTAGATGAATTTGGAGGAAGCTTTGCTTAGATTTGATCAGATGCATTCAACTGGATGCGGGATAAAAAAAAACGGTGTAGGGATCGAAAAGGACAGTCTCAAATTCATTTGTATCTTTCAAATCAAATTCTTCAGGATGTTCTAAAAGAGAAAAGTGTCGTCAGCAAATTAAACATGAAACAACATTTGTATTCTCACCGGATATTCGAAGGTACATAATTGGATGATCACTTAATTATGTTCAAAGAAATCGTGGTCGATTTGGAAATATTGGAAGTTAAGTATGATGTGGAGGACTTAGCGTTGATGTGTTGTATTTGTTCTCGTCATCATATGTGACTTTTAGAGATATTATTCTCTATAGTCGGGATACTCTCACTGTAGAAGAAGTATTACTATCTAAGCTCCTATTTGGTACATATTAAAATTTTCATTTTTATTTTTTTACTCATTTTCAACCACACATTTTTCAATAAAATAATATTTTTCATAACATCAATAACTTTTTCTTCTTTTTCAACTACAAATTTTCCATCAATTTACTATTCCAGAATACATTCTTTCAAANTTTCAACCACGCATTCTTCAATAAAATAATATTTTTCATCACATCAATAACTTTTCATTTTTTTTCAATCACACATTCTCCATCAATCTACTATTCTAGAATACATTCTTCCAAAATAATGTGGCTCAAACACACCCTAAAAAGAAGATGCGACATCTTGCTATGGGATCTGGGAGTCACGCTGAAGGCCAGTTGTTCATGGGAAAAATCAATATAAGAATTTTGGTAGAAATATGAGGAAAGATCGAAATCTTGTCATAAAGGGAATAAATGCTCTATATGGTTGTACATTTTGTAAGGTTCTACAGTAATAGATGATGCAATAGTTTCTACTTCTTATTTGACAGATGAAGAAGTTACAAAACTTTAACATGTGCGGCTCAGACATATGAGTGAGAATGGTATGACAGAGTTGAGTAGGAGCGGGCTACTTGAAGGGTAGAAGACCAATAAGATGAAATTTTATGAGCATTGTGTCTTTGGGAAGTAGAAAATAGTCAGATACACTAAAAAAAGACACAATGCGAATGGAACACTTGAGTATATCCATTTAGATCTTTACGGAACGACCAAGATGCCTTTAAAAGGAGGTATTTATTACTTGTTAAAATTGATTGATGACTTCTCCAAGAAAGTTTGGGTATTCTTCCTGAAATAGAAGAGTGATGTATTTGAGACTTTCAAGGAGTGGAAAACAATGATAGAAAAGCAAATGAGAAAGTAGGTGAAACATCTACGCACAGATAATGGATTGGCGCTTGGTCTAGAAAGTGTATCTTTCTTGGGTATAAATCAAGTGTGAAGAAGTATACATTTTGGAGTTCTGAGATAAGAAAAATGATGGTTAGTAGAGATGTGGTATTTGATGAACTTGCTAAGTTCATGGTTCACCTCGTGGGGATTCTGATAAAACTAAGAAATATAATCATTCAACTCATGTGAAGTTAGAAATTAGTCTAGGGGAACAATCAGAGGCTTCAGAACAATCTACTATAGATCAGTCTAGTTCAGAGCTAACATATAGTACTACTTTATCTACTTTGCCTACACCACCAGTGACACCATAGTATTCAATTGCTAAGGATGGACCCCGCAAGTAGATTAAACCTCCACAGAAGTATAGAGAACCAGATTTAGTAGCTTATGCATTGAGTGTGGTTAACAGTATTAATTCCACTGAGGAGTCGACTACATATTCAGAGACAGTTAGTTGTAGTGGTTCTAGCAGATGGCTGATTGCTATGTAGGAGAAGATGTAGTAATTAAATAAAATAATAATTGAGACTTTGTGAAATTACCTAAAGATAAAAAAAAGGTTGTAAGTGGGTGTTTAAAAAAAATGAATACACATTGAGAATTGAAGATGCAAGGTATAAGGCCATGTTGGTAGCAAAGGGTTACAGCCAGATTTTGGGTATTAACTTCACAGACGTGTTCTCACCAGTTGCAAAGCATAGTTCTATTCGGGCTTTACTTAGAGTGGTGGCTAAGAATGATTTGGAACTTGAGCAGATGAATGTCAAAATAGTATTCTTACATGGAGAACTTGAGGAGAGAATTTACATGCAATAACTAGAGGGTTTCACGGTTTTTGAAAAGTAATACTATGTGTGCTAGTTATAGAAAACCTTGTATTGATTGAACCAGTCACTCAGGCAGTGGTATAAAATGTTTGATTCATTTATGACTATTCATGTTTCATTAGAAGTAATTACGATAGTTGTGTGTACTTCAGAAAGGGAGATGGTGGATCGATCACATATTTATTATTATATGGTGATGATATGCTCATATTAGCCAAGGATAAAACAGAGGTCACGAAGGTGAATTCTCAACTTAGTAAGGAGTTTGATATTAAAGATTTGGGTACAATAAAGAAGATTTATGGTATGAAAATCTTGAGGGATATGAAGGTTGACAGATTGTATTTTTTGATTTAAAAAGAGTATATCGAGAAGTGCTTCAAAAGTTCAATATGCTAAATGCTAAGGCAACATGTCGTACTCCCTTGGTTGCCCACTTTAAATTATCATCTGGTTTGTGTTCCTAGTCAGATGAAGACATTGATTACATATCTTGGGTTTCCTTATTCCAATACATTTGGTTCGCATATGTATGCTATGGTAGTACAATACTAGATTTGGCACATACAATCAATGTAGTTAGTAGATACATGGCAAATTCTAGCAAGGAACATTGGAAAGCAATGCAGTAGATATTCGAATACTTGAGGGGCTCTTCTAATGCTTGTTTGCATTTTCATAGAAATACAAATGGAGTCATTGGATATATGGATTCACATTATACAGGAAATCTTAATAAGAAGAGATCACTTACGGGGTATGTGCTTACCCTTGGAGACTATGCTATTAACTGAAAAACTACTTTGCAGAATACAGTAGCTTTGTCTAGAATAGAGGCAAAGTACATGGATATTACAGAGGCATGTAAGGAGGTTATGTGTTAGGAATGTAAAATGCATATTTTTCCCTCCTTATTTTATGCACTCATATGTTTATTTTGTGCCAAAATGTACACGTTACGCTCATATTTTGATTTAGGTGGCAATTCTATGTATATGACATAATTTGAAAGAAATAAATGAAAATTGACCAAAGTGAAAGGAAATGAAAGTTCAAGAACTAGCGTACAAATACATAAAAGTTGTGTCAAACTTTGAGAGTCAATTGGTTGAAAGAAGATGTCAAAAAGATGAAATATAGTCAAAATATGATACACATCAATTTTCAATCGAAAAGTTATACACCGATTTTCAGCGTCATATTGAGACCCCTTTTTGACATATAAAATGATCGAATTGGAAGATGATATCTAAAGAAAAGTTGTAATCCTTTGAGTTATTTTTCCAATGCATTTTGAATCGCCTCAATCGGATAGTGAAAGAAAATGATATGACCAAAATACTGAAAGCTGTCCAGAGGAAGTTTCATAAAATCATG
>CAIGRS010174729.1:0-11738 GCA_903798395.1 Fraxinus floribunda | reverse complement strand
AAAATAAATTAAAAAATTTATACTTTATATATTTTTTTTTATCGATTTTTATGCAATGACCTGCCGGTTGAACCACCGGGTCACCGGTTGAACCACTAGCCCGTTGACCCGCTGCATTGCCCGGGTCAATGTTCGGGCCGAGTCTGACAACTATGTTTACAAAATAATATGTCCAAAAATGTTAATTGGAAGTACTATGACTTTTAAAAAAATCTTTTTGAATTCTTTTTATTTTTTTAATAAAGAATAAAACAAAATGAAACTCCTAATATACAATAAATGTAAGTGCATGTATGAATATATAGCGATCGTGAATAATCGAAATACATGCACCTAAGTACCTCATCAATGAGGCACACTAACTCTCTAACCATAAAGAGCAACCTGAGCAATTCCACAATTGAAAGTACTCTTACGATGAAGAGCAATGCGAGCAATACCGCAAAGTACTATGTGGTGCATTTAGATCGCCATTGGGGATTGTTGACCTATGGTCAAACCGTATGTTTTGAATATAACAAATAATTTATTTTTATCTCTAATTTAATCTTTAAATTGATTACATGTTGGCAAATTGAGTCAATACCATTGAACGAGAAGTTGTCAATCGAGGAAGCTCAAATGAAGATTGATCAAGCACTCATAAAGGCAATCTTTAAGTCATTTCAAATCAAGTCGAGCATTCACGTCAAATTGATCGAAGACTTTGTAACTTGATTTCTCTTGGCTCGGTTGTAAAGGTAAAGCATTTTAATTCTTAACAATGACACTTCAAGCTTAAGTAATGGCTTTCTCGTACTCAATGCAATTTACGAGACAAAAATATTTGCACAAAATTAAATTTCCAAAAGAAGTTTTTCCAACCTATTTCTTGAAAAATATCAAAAAAAGCTTAAATTATGTAAAAATATCATTGATTGCAAACAAAAACAAAAGAAAAATGATCTTGACCAATTATGATCATCTGGACGTCCGGATGGCGAACCAGACGTTCGGTTTGCCAGCAATGGTCACTTTTTTGACCGTTCTGATAGAGTTTCTATAAAGGTAAGTCGGGTCGTCTGATTTTGATCCGGACATCCGGATGGTCATCCGATTGGACGGAAACTTTTGACATTTTTCAACTGCTATAAATACCAACTCACCTACCATTTGAAAAATAACTTTTTAAGTATTCAATTTGATACTCCTTAAGCCAACATTAATCTCTTATATCATTTATTATCAAATCATTACTCTTGAAAAATCTTTGATCAAAACTAACTGTTGAAAATCATTTTATCAAAAATGTACACACCAAACACTTGATCTTGATTCATTGTTATCCATTAAAGAGTTTGCCTACTTCTCTTCTTATACTTAACCTTGTATTCATCATTTATTAAGAAGAGAAGATTTTACTTGTAAACTCAATTTAAATTGTGGATCGTGTTGATGTCCCACAAAACTCAACGTTGTAAAAGGATCGATGCTCCTTGGTTGTAAGTCATCGAAAGCGTTGTAAATGGTCGGATTGCACCATAAGTCAATCAACATAGTGATAAAGGTCTTACTCGTGCCGGAGAGCTTAGTAACGGGGGACGTAGATCATTATTAGATCGAACATCCATAACTATATCGTTTTCACTCTCTATCACTTTTACTTAACGTTTTTACTTTGTGCAAATTACGTTGCTTCACTTATTTGCTCATTTGTATTTATTTGTAAAGAGTTTAGTTGCTCACTTATTACATTAAAACTCGTATTATTAACGAAAAAGTTTTAATAACGAATTCACCCCCTCTTGGTTAGCATTGGGCTTTCAATTGGCATTAGAGCTCAGTACTCATATTTTTAAAGATTTCACAATTTTGAGTAATGGCTAACACCATATTTCAAAATCTTGAGGGGCATTCCACACTATAATTATTGGAAGACTAGGATAATGATTTATGTTCAATCTATTGATTATAAAATTTGAGAAATAATTGAATATGGTCCCTATATGCCTACAAATACTATTAAGATTGATGAAAGACCCAATCAAAGTATTCCAAAATTTAGAGAGGAATACGATGAAAAAGATATAAGAAAATTGTCATTGAATGCTAAGGTCAAAAAATTTCTTTATTTTGCACTAGATAGAAATGAATTTAATAGAATTAGCACATGTGATTCGGCATATGATATTTGGCATGCTCTCGAAGTTACTCATGTTGCGACAAGTAGGCTTAAGGAAACCAAAATAAATATGTTAGTTAAAGAATTCGAAAAGTTCTGTATGAAACAAGATGAATCTATTGTAAATATGATTAATTGTTTTACCGATATTGTAAATGGTTTAAAGGATTTTGATCGTAAATATACTAACGGTGAACTTGTGCAAATTGCTTAGGTCACTCTCGGAGGAATGGAGCCCTATACGAATGTTGATAGAAAATACCAAGGATGTGAATACATATCAATTGGAAGAATTTTATGGAACATTGATGACCTATAAACTCAACAATGCCGAAATTAAGGAGAAGACGAGAAAAAGCAAAGAGGAATCAAAAGAGGCTCCAAACGTCAAATTTCTCTAAAATCGGCAGTTGAAGAAGAAACAACAAACAACATGAGTGATGAAGAGCTCGATGATTTAGTCATCCTCGTAAAGAAATGGAGAGGATTTTGAAACAATAGAAAATTCCAGAGGGATGGCAAATGAGAAGAAAGAAGCAAAAAAATTGTTTGCTACGAGTGTGATAAATCCGGTCACAAAAGAACCGAGTGCCCGAACAAAAAGAAGAACATCAAGAAAAAGACACTCCAACCTACTTGGGCTGATAGTGACGATGAAGACCAAAATGAAAGCGATAGTCAAGACGAAATCGCCAACATGTGCTTCATGGCGCTTGAAGATTAGGTAAGCTCGAAAGAAGAATGTTCTTATGATGAATTATCTAGTTCTTATGATGATTTATTTGAAAAATTTGCCTTGAGTTACTCCATTCTTAAAAAGAAAATCTCTTTATTAAAGGATGAAGTAAAGAAAATTTTGGAAAAACAAAAAGAAAATATCGATTACAATTTATTAGTTAAAGAAAATTTCTCCTTAAAAGAAAAAGTTGAAGATTTGACAAAAATCATTCATAAATTCACCGAAGGAAAGATACCGAAGGAAAGAAAAATTTTGATTTAATGATTGGAAATCAAAAATGTGTTTTTGACAAAGGGGGAATCGAATTCAAGCTTTCTTTGAAACAAAAATCTCTCAAAAATATGTGTGTTGAGGCTTCAAATATCACTTGTACCTTTTACAACAAAAGTTGACATGTTGCTTTTAATTGCTTAGCTAAAAAGAAGTTATTGTTTTAAAACAAAAATAAGTGGATCAGAGAATCCCCAAAAACTAAATACCAAGAACTCAAGTTTGTATGGATACCAAAAATAAAAAACTAAATTATGCTTGTAGGTATCGAAGAAAACGAAGAGCAAATGGTTCTTGCATAGTGGATGTTCAAAACATATGACCGGAGATCAATCACTACTATCAAATTTCAAAAAGAAGGATAGAGGTCATGTGACATTCAGAGACAATGCTAAAGGCAAAATTATTGGCATTAGCAACATTGGTTAGGGCTGGACAAAAGTTCCCGGACCGAATCAAATCGAGCGATTCTTCATAAATTAAATACCCGAACGGGTATTTGAATCGAGAATCGATGAGTTTGGTTCCATTCTCGGTTCTAAGACAAGAACCGAATCTAAATAATTTTTTAATTTTTATATTGAATTATTAAATTATTTTAATTTTTTCTAAACAAATTAGCAAATTAATTAGACAAATTTAATTTTTTGTTTGAATTTTCTGACCCAATTTATTAATATCTATTTTTTAGTATTTGTATATATTGAATTAATCTTATTGGACAGCTTGTTATTTATATATTTTTAAATTAGGCTACATTAATTTGTAATAGTTACGAATGAACATGTTATTAATTATATTTATGTAGTGTTGTTGTAAATGTTAAAAAATTTAATTATGGTACGGAACCAAACAGAACCAAACCGAATCGAACCGAACTGAACCGAACCCGAATGGTTCCATTATTGTATTTGGACCGAACGGTTCCAAAATTTTATTTGGACCCAACGGTTCCATTTATTAAATACCCGAAAATTTTGGGTCGATTTGGTTCCGAAGAGAACTGAACCGAACTGGACCATGTCCAGCCTTAACATTGGTCATCACATATCTCCCTCTATTGAAAACGTGCTATTAGTTGATAACCTCAAACATAATTTGCTAAGTATTAATCAATTATATGATAAATGTTACAATATTAAATTCGATTCTTCCAAATGCCTAATTAAAGATACTACATCAAAAGAGGTGATTTTTTTATAAGAAGCCAAAATAAAAATATTTATATCATAAATACTGAACATNAAATACTGAACATTGTTTACTTGGGTTAAATGATGAAACATGGTTATGGCATAGAAGATTATGCCATGTTAACATGGATCTTATTTCAAAAAATTTTAAAAATTATTTTGTGAAAGGATTGCCAAATTTAAAATTCAAAAAAAGATACAATTTGTGATGCATTCAATTCGGAAAGTAAGTGAAAAGTTCTTTCAAACCAAAGAGTTTCTCCTCAACTATAAAACTTTCATAACTTCTCCACATGGATCTTTTTGGACCTTCAAGAATGGCTAACTTAGGCGGTAATCATTACGCCTTCGTTATCTTTGATAATTTTTAAAGATTTACATAAGTCATATTTTTAAATATGCTTTAAAAGTGTTTAAACATTTTTACAAAAATGTTGAAAATGAAAAGGTCTACACTATTATGACTATTAGAAGTGACCATGGTGGAGAGTTTGACAACCTTGTTTTGGATGAATTTTGTAATGAAAATGGATATGAACATAATTTTTCGGTTCTTAGAACTCCGCAACAAAATGGTGTAGTAGAAAGGAAGAATCGTACATTACAAGAAATTGTTAGGACCATCTTAAATGAAAATAATTTGCCTAAGTACTTTTGGACCGAAGGCGTCAACACCGCATGCTACACTATAAATAGAGTTTTGGTAAGTCGTAAGAAAACCAAAATACTATACGAGTTTTGGAAAAATAGAATTTCCAACATTAGCTATTTCAACATTTTTGGGTGCAAATGCTTCATTTTAAACACAAAAGATCATTTGGAAAAATTTGATTCAAAATCCGATGTTGAAATTTTTCTAGGACATTCATCGACTAGTAAAACTTAGAGTTTTTAACAAAATAACGCTAGTCATTGAAGAATCTATGCATGTCACTTTTGATGAAATTAACCTTCTTGATCGCGAGAAATGTATGACTATCATGTAGGTTTGGAAACTCCTTTCGATAAATGAATATTCAAGACCAAAGCAATGAAGTGTCAAATGAAGAACAATCAAAGGAGCTCAACGATCAAGAAAGCGGAGAAAGGCCAACCATAGCACAAAGCGATCCCACATTACCGAAGGAACGGAAATTCATTTCATCTCGTCCAAAGGAGTTAATAATAATCGACCCATCAAAATGTATTACTACTAGAACGTCTCTTAGAAGTCATCTAGGTGCATTCATCTCACAAATTGAACCTGAAAATCTCAAAGAAGCCCAGTTTGATGAATTTTGGATTCTAACAATGCAAGAAGAATTAAATCAATTCGAAAGAAATCATGTTTGGGATTTAGTTGCTAGATCAAATAATCAAACCGTAATTGGTACTAAATGAGTCTTTATAAACAAACGAGATGAAAATGGAATTATTGTGTGCAACAATGCTAGATTAGTGGCTTAAGGTTACAATCAAGAAGAAGGCATTGATTACGAAGAAACATTTGCACCGTTTGCTAAATTAGAATCCATGCTTCCTGCATTTGCATCTCACAAAACAATTTACTCTTTATCAAATGTATGTTAAAAGTACATTCCTAAATGGATTTATTCAAGAAGAAGTGTTTGTTGAACAACCACCCGACTTCACAAATCACAAGTTTTCAAACCATATTTTTAAACTTAGAAAAGCTCATTACGGTTTAAAACAAGCTCTTAGAGTTTGGTATGAACGGTTGAGCAAATTTCTACTCTCAAATGATTTTTCTATTGGAAAGACGGATACTACTCTTTTTATTAAAACATATAAAGAAGATATACTTATTGTTCAAATTTATATGGATGACATTATTTTTGGAGCAACAAACATTCATCTTTGTGAAGAATCTTCGAAAAACATGAGCATGAAATTTGAAATGAGCATGATGAGAGAACTTAAGTTCTTTCTCGGACTTCAATACTTCAAATTAAACAAACATATGATTGCATATTTATAAATTAAAGCAAATACATATTAGACATGTTGAAGAGGTTCGATATGAATGATTTAAAGCTAATGAATACTCCGATGAGCACATCCATAAAGCTTGACAAAGATGATCAAGATATTTTCGTTGACATCACTAAATATCAAGGTATGATCGGATCCTTTATTTATTTAATCGCTAGTAGGCCCGATATCATATTTAGTGTTTGTTTATGTGCTCAATTTCAATCAAATCATAAGGGATCACATCTTAAAGCCGTAAAAAGAATATTTAGATATTTTAGTGGGCTCAAACCTTAGGACTTTGATATCCTAAAAATACTCATATTGACCTACTTAGTTATTCGGATGCCGATTGAGCCGGATGTCAACTTGATCGAAAAAGCACTTGTGACGCTTGCCACTTTCTAGGTTTCGCTCTAGTATCGTGGTTTAGCAAGTTGTTGCGCACAAGTGTTGTAGATGAAACAAACTCTTAGATATTTTCATTTATGTTACGATCATATTCCTATTATGTATGATTACACTAGTGCCATAAATTTGTCTAAAAATCCCGTTTTGCACTCTCGAACTAAGCATATTGAAATTAGATATCATTTTCTCAGAGATCATGTTTAAAAGGGTAACATCATATTAGAGTTTGTTGGTACCAAAAATCAATTGGCCGACATTTTCACCAAACCTCTTGCACTTGACCATTTTACCCTCATTCGAAGAGGTTTAGGCATAATCGATGAAAATGAAGTGTACAATTAAAATTATGTGCTCAAGTAAAGAGCTTGTAGGCAATATCTTTGCCATGTAGCAGTTTAAAAGGACAGGAGCCAAGATAAGTTTGAATGATTTATGCCTATTGTACAATCTATAGTCACTAACATACAATTCATGATGGGAGCAGTATCCAATTCCTATTTATCGAAAAATCAAAATAGTGTTAATTCATTAATCCTCTGGAAGGAAGACTTCCCATGAAAACTTCCTTGTGTAATTGTCCAAGACTTTGGATGATAGAATGGTCATTCAACTCAAAGAAACAACTAAGAAAGAAGAACAAGTAGAGAATGAGAAACAAATAGTCATGATGATTATTTTTTGGTTTATACAGTTGGAATACATTGAATTAATTTTGGACTTAGTTATTAAACAAATATCATTTCATTCATTGAAATAATTGACCACTATGTAAGCTTTGTTCATATAGTTACAAGAACCCGAATGCTTTTATTTAGGAAATACTCAAAGTATATTGGATGGTTTTGGGGTATTAAAATACCCAAACAGACTCACCTAACAACCAATCCTATATTTTAGTGTAATTATGTTAATTGTAGATATAACTCAATCTTGTATATAATTTGCATAAAAAATTACGATTTTGAACTAGTATGATTTTGGTTTAGAGCAATTAAAGACTAATTGATTTGCACGGGAGTTAAAAGGAAAAAAAAAAGTTATAATAGATCGGTTAGAAGAAAACTGCAAGTTTTTAGATAAAACCCAATCACGCATTATTAACTATTGCTCATTATTATTCACGTATTTTATTGAATCTACTACTATTTTTCTTCTAAAACAAATTTTTTAAATAAAGGCTAAATTATTTAAAAGAAATCACGTGTACATTTAAATATTATCTTCAATTACTCATATGAAAAGTAGTTTAGACTCCAAACAACAGGGAACTTTTTTTTTGATAAGATAAGAATGAATAATCTCTATTTAGCTGACAGTACTCAGAATATATTTTCTAAATGCTTCCATTAACAATTTTAAATTATATAAATAACTTCTTTTTTTTTTTTTTAATATAAACCAAGCATACTCTGCTCTCTTCTCGAACTATTATATAGCTGCAAACTGCAGACGAGATGTACAGAATATTGCCTTTCCATCAAATCTGACCACACATTTGGTTTTTTTTTTTTTTTCATAAATATCAAGCAAGCATATTATTTAGCCGTTATTTTTTTCATCACATTTTTCTACTCATTTTTAACCACATATTTTTTAATAAAATAATATTTTCCATCGCATCAATAATTTTTCCTTCGTTTTTAATTACATATTCATCACGTCACTTCAAAAAAATATATTACTTTAATGTGCATTATACAGCAAACGAGATAAGAGTACAGAATACTGTAGGCTATTCCGGTTCCTAGGCGGAGGGTGTAGCAGCACGTAACACAGCTCACTCGTCAATCTTCCACCACAAATTTATTTATACGTACGAAGAGAGAGGAGAGAGAAACCTGGAGCTGGAAACTCGAAGAGCTTCCCGGTGGAGGAGTGGATGATGAGAGCAACATCAGCATCACAAAGAACTGAGAGTTCTTTAGCTTTCTTGAAGATCCCTCTTCTTCTCTTGGAGAACGTAACCTGCGGAGCCGAGGTCTTGTCTATTTTCTTGATCTGAATCTTCTCTCTCACCATTTTTATGCTTCACCTCAATAACACAATTAGCCCACCTCACAAGAACACTTAACAAATTAGCCCCACAAACCATCATATAGCATTTGTAGTAACAGACAATAGGGTTTTCTAGATTGTGGCAAGAGCGAGGTTCAGACGATACTCTTGAAGAAAAGCAGTATCTTTCCACATTTAGAGGGGAATAAATAAGATAACAAAATCCTAGAGAAAGATACATTACTAAAAGCTAACGAGCAAAAGAGGGGCAATTTATTTGGCCATTGTTTTATTGAGATCCAGATTATGAGAGAGAGAGAGAGAGAGGTCTACCAGTCAGATAGTGGATTTGAAGTATAAACTAAAGACGGAAAGAGAAAACAGAAAAGGAGGATTCTCGGTGCAAAGAGATAGTATTGGTTCTTTCCAGTGTTGGGGTGGTCGGTTGATGTGTGTACTGTGCCTTGTTCGCTTTTGACTAAATAATGCACAATGGACTTATAATTTTTTCTTTTTGTATAAATAAATAAAAGTGGATAATCAATGAATTCTAACGAAAAAAATTTAACATGGTTAATTTGCTTACGCTCACTAGCTGAACTCCGATTAATTCTTTCATTATAATCAATAATAATTAGATTATAATTTCTCTAAATAAAATTAGAGACCAACCAAACCAACAAAAATTAACAATTCTTGGCACTTAAAAAAGCCGCAATCCCTAATAAGACAAATGCCTCAAAAGCAATAATAAACTACCTCAAGAAAAATTATTCTTGAAATAATATTCAAAAACAACTAAGAAAGATCTCACTTAAATTCTCTACTATTTAGATAGCGATTTCTTCCAAAAATAACCATTGAATTTTTATCTTTGCATATGGTTTGAAGAAAAATGAGCTTTTAAGGTGCTTGTCAAATTTCAATATAATTGACTACAAAACACTGAGATATAATCATTTGATCAATGTTGATAGTGGAAATCAATGCGTGGAGGGAGTGCTAGTACGCTGGAGAAGCTCATATCTATCAGAGCTTTGGAATAGGACGCTAGACATCACCTCTTGAAGGGAGTGACATTACGCTAGAGAAGCTCATATCTATTAGAGCTTTGGAATGGGACAATATTGAACCAACATTGAACCAATTCAAGACTTTGAATGGTTTGCATTATTAGAAGAAGACTTCCAATGAGTATTGCAAGATCAAAGCGATGACCCTGTCATTAAGATGCATGTGACTGGAATTAATGTCCATCGAATACTCTGGATATCGGAGCTCGGTCAACGTGCTATATTCCGAAACTTTAGAGTGAATGGGTATGCTAAAAGTATACCTATAGCCTTAGCTTAAGCTACTGCGGGGATTTACGATAACCCAGTTGATGAGTGAGATTAGATCATCCTTATCGTTGACTGGAAGACCTTCTTGCTGTTGACCTATGATTCAATATAGCTCCACTTATTTTTATTATAATAAACAATACACTTATATTTCTAATAAGTTTTGTTTCTTGAGCTTTTCATAAATAAATCTTCTTAAACATTCAAAAGCTTAAATCGTCATCTGTTGAAGAACAAGCAATCAATAGAGACTCAAAGAGAGTAAGAACCTTGAAAATTAGTGATTTAGAAGTTGTTTATCGAAACTTCTATTTATATGTGAAGGTATAACTCATCGATTTTTAGCAAATGTATAAATCTCAAACTACTTTCATCATTCATCACTTGCATAAAAATGTCTTTAATATGAGAATAAGTTTGGAAAAATAAACATTTTAATATAGGAAATTAATTTTCAAAACCTATGTACGTCGGTCGATCGGTTTGCTCAACCGAAGTGTCAGCCGAAACTTCAACGATTTGAATTTTACAATGGCTATATTCACACTCCGATCAACCGAAATTGATCAACCGAAACTTCCCGATTTTCAATCTTTTGATCTATAAATAGTAATCTCTCTTGCATTCAATTCCAATAACCCATAAGAGAAATTAGGGTTGGGCGTAGATCGGTTCCCCAAAACTTTCGGGTATTTAATAAATGAAACTGTCGTATCCAAGTATAATTATGAAACCATTCGGGTATGGTTCGATTCTGTTCTGTTCGGTTCTGTACCGTAACACTACATAAAAATAAAATATTAAAAGTAGATTAATTCAATTTATACAAACGCCAAAAAGTTGATAAAATCTTTCAAACCATCGCTGATTCATATCAATAGTTCATTTGATTCAAGCAGTCTGCATAAAGAAAATGAAATATAAATTAAAAGTTATAAAAATAAAATATTTTTAAGTATTGGTAATACTTACCAACTATTTGATTTAATCAGTCGTTCCGCCACCGGTGAAATGAAAGAGCTTCANAAAAGTTGATAAAATCTTTCAAACCATCGCTGATTCATATCAATAGTTCATTTGATTCAAGCAGTCTGCATAAAGAAAATGAAATATAAATTAAAAGTTATAAAAATAAAATATTTTTAAGTATTGGTAATACTTACCGATTATTTGATTTAATCATCAATTGCTTGACTTGTCATAGTAAGAAACTCTACAAACATAATTGAAAAAAGGCAATTAACAAACACAAATAAACTAAGAATTGTTCAACTAGTAAGATTTAATAAAAAAGAAATATGATATATATTTATTACATGTCTCAATGTCCTCATAGAACTCTGTTTTTTCAATACAAAATCTATCTTCAGAAATTTTCAAGAGTCTAGAATCTTCCCTTAACCAGTTTTGTGTACAAATCAAGGCTTCAACTATTTTAAGAGTTAAAGAACTCCTAAATGGATCAAGAATGCGCCTCCAGTACTAAATGCTGACTCAGAAGCAACTGTAGATACAGGAATAGCAAGGCCCAAATGTTGGGCAATTGGGCTAACAAAAAATTAAATTTGGTTGGACTTAGTTGGTTTCTTTAATTAATTTAGTAATTTGTTTATTTAAAAAAAAAAGTTCTTATTCGGTTCTCGGTCTAGAACCGA
>CAIGRS010174725.1:0-11775 GCA_903798395.1 Fraxinus floribunda | reverse complement strand
TTCTGAAATAGTATTTTTTTTTTTTTTTTTTTGAATGTGATTAAAAAATAGGAAAAAATTGTGGATTTATGTGTAAAATTATATTATATGAGAATGTATGGTTAAAAACGGGTTTTTGGAAAAATCGGGCTCAGGCAGAAAAATATACTCTTGAACCATGGTCACACCGTCTAACTGTATTCAACAATTTTTTTTTGAGATTTTTCTTCTGAAATTTATAGGTGGAGAGTGGTTCGACCTAAGTATGAGAATTATGATGCGATGATGTTGCTTAAAACCACGATTTTTCTTAAACCCTGGAAAATTCATAAAATTCTCTTTCTTTAAAGACAGTAACATGATATTTAGGCTTCTTAATAAATTATTTTAATTTCGGTTACCAAACAGGACGCGATGGTGAAAGATACATTAGAAAGGGCTACGGAGCCAAACCTAAACTTGAGAGCTTACCTCCAGGATGCTTACATACATCCTGTCTTCAAAGGAATCGAGTTTGAGAGACCACCAGCTATTGATGAGGAGGAGAATAATCCACTTGTGTCTACCAAGAGAAATTCTCGAAAAAGTAGCAAAACAGGTTCCATTGCCTCTCCTGATGCTGGCGTTTGAATAACCGAGGAATCCTTTTGCACTTTGTCCAAAATGGTACTCAGCAATGCTCATTCTTTGTTATCAGAATATCAATTTCAGTTAGATATTGTTTGGTCATATTTATCTACAGATGCACAAATTGTGTGCAAGATTGGGTAACCTCAGAATCACAGAAGCTATATAACTGCTAAAGGAAATATACTGACTTTTCATCCATGTTGTTAGAACTCTAGCTGTCTAAATCTAAAGCCTATTGGCATATGCTAGAAAGGAGTTTCACTTTCTTGCCGCACTTGTCATATTTTTTTGTCTCAGTTCCTGTACCTTATGATGTCTATAATTCAGGTCTTGAAGAAAGTTGTACATTTCGTCATATTTTTATGTGTTACTATGGCTAATAAGTAATATCAATTCTTTGTAGTTGTGGCATTGCTTAGGCTTATCTTCCAGTTCATCTGATTACTATTGGGGACAATGCAGTATTACTTCGTCAAATTCTGATTCGCCCCCATATGCAAGTAAAGGAATGGAATTGTGTAATATTCCCAAGTACCAGTGTTTCACTAAGATTTCGATTGGTAATCCCGACTCGCAGAAAATACTTGGTTATTTTTTGTTATTAAACAAAGTTAATGTTGTTGTGGTGCTCCATGGAGACTGGACAAAGAAATACAGTTATACATCATGATTGAAGCCAAAAGCAGACCTATTAAGTTAATCCAATATCCAAATAAAAATGGTCAGTCAGCTAGAACTCCAGAAGGATCATATGTACAGTGTGTTAGATAACATTTTACCTAATCTGCCAACTGTAGATGACTATATTCCATACCTCTACATTAACATTAATTGACAAGTTTTGTTGAAGTAGGGAGAAAAAAATGTTCACCATAGGTACCGTAAATAAACTAAAATTTTCTGAACAAATTACCTAATAAAATTCAAAATCCAGTTTCTATAATCATTTCAGCAGCTGCACCCATTGCATTGATCCCACTAATTCCAAGGAGGGCCACAGCAAGTTCTTCCTCATTCCACTGTTTTAATCCTTTACTAACACTCTTCAAAACTTGTACATCCACCTCCAGCATCCACATCGGCGTGCATCCAACCATCAAGCTCACAAAACCCGTTACGTACGCCTTCCAGGTAGCCTTGTTACAACCAAGCGATATTTTTCCATCTAGAGCACTTGCTAGGAATTCAAAGTGCTTCCCTAGAACTTTAGGCCGATGTTTAGATGCCGCTGGTGTCATGTCAACTCCCCAGGCAAATATTCCCGAAAAAACAGCGAAGTATGCGAGAGCGTAACCACCAAGCATTGCAATCATACCTCCTGAATCCTCGCCATTGGGCTCCGACCCATGAACTGATATAAACCGTGATGGCAGTGTTTCTTTAATTAAAGATTGAACCAAGCTCAATCCACCAGTCATCCAAACCAAAGAAGCCCCCAGTGAAGCTGCAACCTTCACCTGGGTCATTGCAGAAGCAAGAGAAACCTGACCATATTTTGAACTGAATTTAGTTTTCTTCAGTTTCTCCAATTTCTCTGTAGGCAACCCACGAGTTGCAATATCTTTGACAGTGTGCAGCAGGAGAGAGACAATTTCTTCTGTCATAAACATGACATTTCTAACAGCTCGATGGACTCGTAAATATAGTATTCCAGGGGCGACCGCAGAAATGCCACCTTCGAAGTGAGAGCCAAAGCCATGACCTAAAAGAGCACCTACACCACCATTGCTTGCAACCGACGAATTGAGGCCAAGAGCTGTTGAAAAGCAGACTCTGAGGAGTTGAACCACGGCATCAGTGTTGTGGTGGAACACAGTTCGGGCTGCAGAGAAGACAAGGAAGTCACCCCAACGCTTTACCTTTTGAGTCCATAAGGCAGCTATTATTGACATGCATGGCCAGGGGCAACATGTGCCAAGGTGAGTCAAGGCTGGACCGACCAAGTTTAGAAAACGGTCAGTGGCTCTGTCAAGTTTATAGGTTATTGTGAGGCTAACAAGGGCCGCCAGGGGTAATGGAAGAGTCGCTGGAGAATTTACCCCTACAAGTAGAAGACATTTGTAGATTTTACAAACACAGATTTAGGGAAAAAAAAAAAGATCATTGCTCCATCTATAAATTCAAGGATTTCCTATCTCTGATGTATCATCTACTTCATCTATATGGAATAAACATGCAATGCCTTAAATTTCGTCTGCAAAGTTATACTGCACAATAATAGCTGTGAACCCCAAATGACGGATAACCATGCCATGCAGCCACATCTAAAGGCAAAATGACCTGTTAAACATATGCAAACAGAAAAAAGAGGTACCTAGAGCAAGACATGGGACATCAACACCAGTGGCAGCTAAGATTTTGTTTATCTGTTGTTCAACCCAGGATAAATTTGCAGCAGGACTCGGCCAGTCAGTTCCATTCATGAAAGCTGGCTTCCAAAGACCTCGAGTCACTTCTGCTGAGAAGTAACTTACAATTGTTGCTAAGGAAGCAGGAAGAAAATCAGCAAGATCTTTGAGACCTGAGATAGATACAGCATAGCAATGTTCATCAAAATGGTAACAGAAAGCAATTCGTCGAGAAATAAATGAGATTAAATTAAAATGCTACTTGTAATAAAAGCCGGTTTAACCTAAATATGATAGACATTCAAATATTTTTGGAAGGAGACGTACATGTGGAAATCTAAATATGATTGCTTATCTATGCAATCATCTCTAAATTTTAGCAACAAAAAATTTCAAAAGTGCTAATGAATCGGATGTTTAACATATGTAGCAGTTCAGTTCTTAAACAACATTTCCATGTTTATGAAAGAAAAGTAGAACATTAAAAAGTCCAATAGAGTTCGCTGTACAAGTCTTAATGAGTAATCAAAATAAGCGCTCTCTGTTTCTCTCTCTCATGCATGTCTGAAACGGATCTGATGAGCACACCTTCCTAAGACAACAGCATCTGCGTTCTTCTAAGATACGATTCTAGAAATGCTAACAATGCGATTTAGTATTATAGATAATTACTAACCAGTAGTCAGTTCACGAGGTGACAATCTCCCATGTGCACAGGCAGTAAGGGAAGCATCAAGCACAAAGGGAACAGCTTCAAGAATATCCCAAGCAGGTAATTTAAGACGTAGACAGGAATCGTCAGCTCCAGACACAGAAGAAGTGCTACTTCCAGAAGTTGTAGGAGTCAGTGGCTGACCTCCCCTATTTATTTTTCTGAACATAAAATTCAGGAGGGCCTCGACAATATGGTGAACAGGGGTTCCAGGTACAAGACCAGAAAGGATAGAAGCAATACATTCTTGATGCTGCCTGTACCAACCCTTTAACTTTGGAAAAGAGTCCATGATTATTGGCTCTCTAGACGAAGGACTTGAAAATCTTGATGGTCTTTTGATTTTATTTTTATCCTTCAGTGGATTCTCGTATGATGCTAACTGGGAGTTGCGCACCAATAAGAGGTATTCTGGAGTTATATGGGATCCAACTGGAGGGACATCTCCTGATACATTTTCCATAGGAGGTTGATCAAACCTCCATAACTTCAACAGTAGAGTGAATGCATTAGAAAATACAGCATGGGAAGAAATTTCCTCCCCTGTTGTAAGAGTCCACGAGATGGTGGGTGCACAGGAACCAAAGACCTCACAGATTGGCATCAATGAACCCGCGAGTTGTGGAACCTGGAAGAAAATTGAACATTATCACACACAAAAATATGTATCTGTGGAATGTGTTGTAATGCCCTTTTTCCAGTATTGTGCTCATATCGATTTTGAACTCCTATGTAGTTATTTTTACATAGCCATGCAAAAACCATGTTTCAGTTATTGCATATTTGTTTACATATGGAACAGACATGCATTAGGTATTCAATGATTCCTTGGTTGTCTAGTTACTAAAACACGATCATCAAACCCGTATCTGGATTCTTCTGAAGACAGTCTCTGCAATATCCTTGTGCAGTTTCTAGGGGGGGAAAATCTACAAATTCAAAGTTGCTCTTGTCATTCTGAACTTCACAGATTCTTTATCGGAATTAAAATATTCAAATTAAGCATAAATAGACCTACCATGCCATGTAAGGAAAAAATCTGAATGCAATCAACAGATGATATTCCGACTAGGAGAACGTTCAGCAATGGAGCGTAACCTATCAAATGGCTCTCACTTCCAGAAAAATCTGTAGGAACTGCAGGTGAGAGCAGTCTTGTGATGAGCAGGACAGTGTGCTCCTACAAGCATAAACAAAGGCAAATCAGGAAAAAAGAATGAGCCAGAAACGGAAATGGACAGGTTCATAAAAATAAAGCATGAGAAGATATTCTATCAAAAATAAAGACCTCTCAGTGGACTAGCCTTGAGAAGTACCAGTTACTATGAGGAGGAAAACCTCTATGGAGGGGAAAAAAAGAAAACCATTTCATGTGTTCCTAAGTATTCCCTTATGACGCTTAAGTTCTCGAAGTAATTTTCAATGGTTCGCACTCATCCGAGTAAATAAATTTTATGAAGAAAAAAAAATCACACCCTCCATGCAGAAAGAAAAAAAAACTAAAGCAACAAGAAGCTGAAAATCTGGTGTATTCTTTGGAACCAAAAGTACTCAGTAATTCTACTCTACCGTCACAGAAAGTCGAAAAATATAATGCATTACCTGTATATTCCAACCACGAGTTAGAGAAGCCCCGCAGAATATTGTAGCAGCAGACATCTTCTCATCATCCGAACCTGTGACAGCAATCTCATACATTTTCTCTAATTCTGCCAAGCTTCCATCAAATCACGAGCTTAAAATCAGTAGCCTTACCACTGGGTAAATTAACAGGAAAAAAAAAATTCTGATACACTTGGTTTCAGGCAAGAGATCTAACGTTCTAGCTAGGCATGGTTGAGAAGTATAATGGATGATAAGGATTAATTACACAATTTTTACCTATCATTTTACTGCTTATCATCTGTCCCTTAGGAACAAATTATCACAATGAAGTTATGCCATACTCATCAAAACAAGTTCATTTCAGGGTTAAAAGGATTTATATCCAGGACCTAGGTTGCTTTTACCAATGAATTTAAAGAATTTCAGCTACATGGTAATATCGGTAACCAAAACGACCTTTCAACCTTCCATTTCCTTTAAACAGACATTAAATAACTCCCCATTCCATATCTCATTCCATAAAATGCTATTCTCTTGCAAGACAGGCCAGTGTGTTATGGGTTACACCGAATAATGCAAACCTAGAACCATAAGTAGGTCAATCATTGGAAAGCTATTTTATCTCTGAGGCAATATATCATACGAGAAGCCAGTGAACTGTATAAAAAATTTTGAAGTGACAAAAGCCTTCATACCTAGAAGCCGGAGTTGATACCAAGGCGCTGACCATTGGAGGAGTTAAAGGTGACCCTTTCATTAATGATGACCAACCAGGCATCTGTCCAGAAACGCTTCGAGGAACTTGGTTGCAACGACCTTTTACATATCCGGGCCACATATAAGCTGCTGTATCCAACACATTTCTAGCAATGCAAGCCTCAACGATCAGATGCCGCAGGTTTCCAGCTGTAAATGGTTATAAGAAATTACAAGCAGCCAATTACTTGAGGAAGTTATCTATCAGTAAGAGAACAAATACGCCATTGCACCACACCCACCCTCAACCCTTCTCTCCAGGTTATAATGGAAAAGACTTGTCAAAAAAGACATCAATAGCAGTGGAAAATAATATTTGTATATATGGTGGTAGAAAGAGGAAATGAAGACACAGGTAAGACAAATTGGATCCGTATGAAGGAGTTGATAACAAAAGTCAAAGGCTATTAATAACAAGAAAAGAGAGGGAATTATTTTCCCTTTTTCTTTACTTCACAAGAAAAAAAAAATATTGCACAATATTAGGAATGGCTGGGTAGAATTTACTCAAACAGAGGATTGCACTCTCAATTCCCCTAGCTAGTGTAATCATCTCAGGTTAAAAATAGAAATGCTTGAATAACTTCCAAAAGAAATGCATCTAGAAACTAGAAGTTTGCAAAAAGTAGCATCCAAGTTGTTCCAGATAAAATAATTAAAAAATAAAATCATTATCACTTTCATGCAGATAATGAGGAGATAACTCACAACAATTCACAGGCATGTCATTCAAACTCATGCCATCAAGGTGTCCACCGCTTACTGTTAGGCCTGAAAGGAACACCATTGCTTTAGCAGCAGCTTGATTAGCCAATGAACTTACAGGAGGTGGTGGAATCAGCAAGCCTTCAAAATCATCCAACTGCTGCAAGCTGGAAACTAGGTCTTGCCGACGCTTTCCCACGGACTGTACATCTTTCCTTTGACTAATGGAACTTCGTTCAGCTTCACTGATCAAAGAAATCTCGTCCTCTTCAATAATATTGACAACTGCAAGAGTCGTAATAGACAATAACATGCACAGACAAGTATCAAGTCTAGGAACTGGACCTTCGCTTGAATTCCTTTCCTGAACAGATCCAAAAGCAATACATCACATTATTGGATAGTTCAAAAATGAATTTCTAGAGAAGCAAAGCTTCCTATGACATCTATATTGAATGTGAATTAATTAGAATTTTCATCAGGTCACTCTCAGTAACATATCAAAGTGTATCAGCAGATTGTATATCGAATGAGATTGGATCTGCTGCCAAAACATATGAATAAGCCAAACTATTGAGTCCTAAAGGACTTTGATTATACTAGCAAGGGCCTAAAAAAATATGTGATAACTCCTTGCATGGGACTAAAAGTATATAATAACTCCTACAACAAATTTCTCAGTTTCTTTTTATTCGGGAACAAGAAATTTTCCAAGTACAGTATTGGTCAGCCTCTGGAAAACATGGAAGGAATCAGGGCAATCACACAGTTTTCCACCCTTATTCCTAGAATTCAATGCAATCACATCATAGAACAGGTATTTTCTCAATCCCAAAGGAATTAAAAAGATGGAACACTTGACCTTAACTTTTAAATTTGGAAAACAAGTTTTACATTGATTCTTTTTGCATGAGCTCTTACCCTTTGAACAAGACGTAGAGCAGCAATCCACAAACCAAGAAATGCATCCTGCCAGGTGGTCTGATTTAATGCCTGGAGAGCCTTTACTAAACCTGCAATAGTCATTTGTATCAGTGAAACTATGTCAAAATAATAAGTGCTTGTTTGGTGGTGCTTATAAGTTGTGGGTCTTACATATGTGTGAATAATAAGTATCGTAAGTTGGGGGAATGTGAATAAAAGTATGTTTGATCAACTTATTATAATTAAGTTCTGCCAATCATGCTCTAAATAGCATGTATAAATAGTAAAACCATAATTTTATGACAATTATACCTGTAAGAGTTTCAGCAGCACTGGTAGCTGCCACTTGTGATCCATCCATTGTGTCTTCAAGATAAAGATCTATAGTAAGCCAGAGCGCTGAACGGCCAACACCATGACACTGCCCAGAGGAAGACACAGGAGATCCAGCTGTTACAGCATGAAACTGTTGCTGTAAATTTGTTTTGCATTTACGAGATAGAAGTTGACGTGTGTCGGCTGTTAACTGTAAGAGGGCCTCCGGAGAAATATGTTTTGAGTTTCTTAAAGATGAAGAATTAGAAGCAAGCAGTCGCAAATTCCGAATAAAGTATTCCCAATGCGCGGGCCTAAGAAAACATAGAAACACATGTTTTAACTGCAATTTTTAACCATGCAAAAGTTCAACAGCCATATTCTGTAATGTGAATCTCAAGAAGCTACTTAGAATGTCTCTTTATTTTGAAGAGCATATTATCCATTAACATAGAGTAACTTCAAGGTTTTTGAAAAATAAAGAAATACACTTTTTATACAAGTCCAAAAACACTATATTTATTTTTATTTTGCTTTTTCTCATAAGAAATTATGGCTAAAAGGGGAAAGATTTTCTGTAAAAACCAAAGAGCTGCCAATAAAAGGAGTAAATAATAAAAATATCAATTAATATATAATGATAATGATGCGTAAAGTAAAACAATAAATGAAAGAATTAAAAGTAGTATATAGATGGTGGGTATAGCTCTATGTAGGGTCAAATCCACTCTTTATTTTTAACTTTTAGATATTGAGTGTGTGTTGGACTCCTCAAAAAGAGGATTGACTCTCCAGAATAAAGAGTATGAAGTTAATAAAGAACCTCTTGGAGATGTTCTAAGTATTTACTCAAGACACACTCAGCAGAGAACAATGCTAGAACTTTAAGGTGAACACAAACAGAAACGAGATTTTTACATGTTTCGACGAGCCAAATAGAGGATCCGGGAAGTTACTTTAGTCCGAAAAAATTCACCAATTATTTCAAGAGCTGTTATAGTATTCATTTTATGCATAGCGTCTTGGCGTTCTATTCTCTTCCCATCAAAGCTATCAAGATTGTCTATTTCCATGTCTTGACTCCTGGTAAGCCACCTAGATTTCTTCTCAGAAGTGAGTTCTAGCAAACCGTCATCATCAAGCGATGCATCGAGTAGCTCCCATACAATGGAAAATATAAACACAACAACAAGAAGCCCAGGTTCGGATGACTGAATTTCGAATATCTGGGAATAATGAAGGACAACATTTATGGATTCCATAATCCTGCAATTGGATAGTCGAAGTTAGAAATGAAGCAAGTTGGCAATTATCAGTACTATTATGAGATTGTTCAGTTACTGAACAAATAAACTAGGCAATTAAAACAAAAATAAATAGTTGCACACATTTTTGTTGAAACAATATTTTACAACCATCACTAATGTATATCAAAAAAATGTAAAAAAATTTGTATTTCAAAAATACACTCGAAATAATTCAAGTGTTTCAACTACAACTAATAAAATCAAACATATTGGGGAAGAGTTTCTGATGGTAGAACTATAGGAGTTTAAAAGCTAAGAGACTATGAGGTAAATCATCCTGGAAATCTTCATTAATTCAGCATCATTTTGGTGGCAATGAAAAAGGATATGATAGAGCAGTTTTCTCCAGAGAGGAAAAAAAAAAAAAACAAAAACTACATCTTTATTCAGATCTGCATCCAAATTAATGAATTATAATCATCAGATGGAGAGGTGGAACTTGGAAGGGAAGTGACCAAGAGTAGAAGTCTGACAAGCTTCATAGTGTCACAGAAAGCCTTAAATTGTAACGCAGGAAAAGCCCAATATTGTGATTTATGCCCCAATACGGCAATACACCAATTGATCTATAACTCTTTCAGACATATATCAAAGAATCACGTGTTAACTGAAAATGAAAACTTAATTTGCTACCACAAATGTCACTGTGCAACGCATAGACACTGCTTCGACAATTCATACTATCTCAGATAGTGTTTTTCCTTGGTTATTTTTCTAATTTTCGGATTTCCGCTATATTCTAAACCAAAATAAATCCTCTTAAGGCTTCAACAGTTGATAGTAGTTGAAATGCAATTCCAGGCCGATATGCAATGGACACAAAGAAAGAGTAAAACTAGTACACAACACATAAAGCATCACATATACAGATAACTGGGAGTTGAAACTATCTATCAAATTGTAATAACTCTTATCAAAAAATTAAGCCCCTCTTTGGTAGGGGAGTAAAATCCAAAATTTAATCTAAATCAAAGTTAACAATTGAATGAATTTTAACCACATAATTCATGGAACTCATAACTTTTCAACCACATATTTTATCAACTTTTATCAAAATCAAAATCTGATTTTAATCCCCACCAAACGGGGCTAAGAAATACAACAAATCGTACTTTTGATAGTTCGGTCCATTAGTTAGAGATGGCAACGAAAAAGCATATCTCTTAAGAAGCTCCATGTATAACCTATATGCCACCGGATACCTCCTGCGATTGGCAATTACCCTGCACAACATAAATTACTAGACACATTAAGCATCCATTTGGATAATAATTTATAAATGATTTATATAAATTCGCGTTCATAACCACCACAAATTAATTTCCACACATTTCGTCCAACTCACTACTATTCCTCGTTTTAAACCATTTATAAATTTTCCAAAGGGAGGCTAATATATTATACACGAGGCTGAGTATTATGATCAACAAATTAGGAAAAATGAGCATGGACCTAGTGGAGAGGAGCGCGATAACAAACATAGGTGGCACTATACGGATAGTCAGGGCCTTCTCAAGGAATTTCCAGGCGATGGGGACATTATTGGACCAGCAAATATATGATACAAGAAGCTCTGCAACCTCGGTGGAGGGCATGGAGATTCCGGCGGCGGTGAGGTTTGAAGAAAGTTGCATGGCCCACATCAGAGGGTCCGTGCCCTTCTCTTGAGCCGCCTTTGTCAGCTCCAAAACTCCGTCCCACAACCGCTGCTCCACCTGTACTGCCGCCATGATTATTTCAATTCAAAATTGTTTTAGGCCAATCCAACTGCGTATAAATCCGTAATTATGTTTAAGATTTCATACGGATTCAGATTGAATTGATGAAACAATCCACTGTGTGCTTCAAAGTCTGAGAGAGCAATAGTCTCGTTTCAAACAACGTACCATCGAAGGTCCATCGAATGACTGAAGAAATCAAATTTGGAGGCTTTTGATCTGTGCAATTTTCTTCCGATTTTGATTAATTTGACTTGACTGCTCTAAAGTATTAACACTTTTTAAGTCCCGTTTGGTGTATATTATTTTTAAAAGAATGTATTTTTTTGGTTGATGTGATGGGAAATATGTGGTTGAAAAAGAAGGAAAAATTATTAATGTGATGGAATATGTGATTTTATTGAAGATTATGTGGTTAAAAATGAGTAGAATAATGAGAATGAAAAAAGAATGTAGCCCAAACAAGAGCTAACATTTGTATTTATTAATTTGATAAAAAGGTTGGGGACGAAAATACAAAGAATAAAAAGATTGGGAGCGTTTGCTATAATTTACCCTAATTTTTATTCATTTTTTTTTTTTTAACGTCACAAAGAAATTACATATACTTAAAGCCATAGTTTATCTTGTCTACGCTGGTTAGGAATTTTAATTGAAATAGTTAGTACGTTAAATTAAATATTATTTGCTTCGTTCTACAAAGATAAAATTACGTTCATTTATAATCTGTCTCAAATTCTAGAATATTTTTTTTTTTTTTTTTTTATGAATTCAGG
>CAIGRS010174723.1:0-15191 GCA_903798395.1 Fraxinus floribunda | reverse complement strand
TACAACTGGCATAACTTGGTTTATTATTATTATTATTATTATTATATATTTTTAAAAGTCAAATGAGCTTTTCATTAAGAGCCTGTTTGGTAGAGATTAAAATCGGATTAAAATTGAAAAATTAGCTGTTATTGTTGATTTTTATTAGACTAGTGGGATCCGATAACGACTATATTTTCAATTTTAATTGAATTTTAATCAGTACTAAACAGACTCTAAATGTTCGAATTTCTTCAATTAAGGGGATCTATAATATAACGTGGTAAATAATTTAATTAATTAATTAATTTATTTTCACTTGATTAATGTGAATCTAAACGTTTTAAAAGTCCTATGGCGCCATCCAACTTCCAACATGTCTACTTTAGTGCAATATTTCATTTGGACATCCTTAGATTCTCCATACTTCACTCACTTTTTTCCTCACCTTTTTGTTTCAAAGTTTTGAAATTTGACTTTCGAAGAACATACCTCTATTTTCTATTAAAAAAAAAAAAGAAAGAAAAGAAAAGAGCAATGTACATAAAGTTTATGTGAACATATATTATACGACTTTTTGTTCAAGAAAATGCATGCTTATTATTAGAAACTCGCCATTTTAGGCTCGTAATGACACAACTTTCATGGATTCTCTCATAATAATAATGGACCATGCTATATCCACCTAATAGGGGGCCGTCATGTGTCAATTATGTGAAACTTTATATACAATTTTATGTACAAGAAGTTTAATCCATAATTTTAATATTACAATGGGTGGAAGGGTGATTAGGATAAAAACTGAATAAAATGAGTTTAATTTTTTTTTTCTTCAAAAAGTTATAATTACGAAAATTACTCATAATTTGATACTTGGTCTTCGCTAGTACATGACCTCATTTCGAAAAGGAATTGTTGGCATGAATGATTCTACATTCTACATAGAAAAATGGAAATTATGATTTTTATTAGATGGGTGCTTTGATAATAATTTATATTAAGATAGCATTTGTTTGACATTGTATAAACCAACAATTAGTCATCCATCAATTTTTTTTTATTTATTTTTAATGGAACTATTTCATGAGGATTAAGTTTTCATCTCATATTTATACGATGGTTGGACAAAATGACGAAAAATAATTGATGATTTTTTTTATTTACTAAGAATAATTGCTTCGACTTTATAAGAAGATGGTATTTTAATGGTGAAAATGTACACATAAATTGTATGTCATGTGGGACATGATTTCAATTACGGATTTGGAACATAATATTTGGTGTATTCTTGAAATTACTCGATATTTAGATTTCGTTGTTGCTTTATTCTTGAAATTACTCGATATTCAGATTTTGTATATATATATATATATATACAAAAAGTGTGAGATTTTAAATAAGTGAAAATCTAAAATATGCAAAATTATAATTTAGGAGGTTGCATATAAATTAATAGGATAGCCAAAATAAAACAGTTCATTTAGAAACGAAGAAGAAAAAAATGATAAAAATATCTCAATACCAATAGAAACCAATATTATACACCCCCACCCCACCCCCCACCCCCAAAAAAAAAGAAAAAAAGAAGTAATCTCTTGTGTTTGGTAAAGTTTTTCTTTTTAGATTATAAAAAATAGGTCATATGTAATGTTGATTAAACAATCGAATTGGTTCTACGAAAAGTGTAGATAAAAACTACATTTTGACTAGTTTATCTCAATACTTTTGGAACGATCAAGCAAGTTAGACAGGGCCATGATAAATGTATTGTCTCGGCGAGCCACCGGGTCCAATATTTTTTTTTTTGAAAATTTTAAATTTATTTTCTAAGTAAAGTTCGAGTCATTGAATGGGTCGAGATGTTGAGTTCTCAAAGTGCTTGTTTTTAAGTATTTTTAAGTTGTGGGCTTACTTAGATAATATGAGTTATGAGTCATATAGAATATATGGATAAAAAATGTGTTCGATCAACTTAAATTATTCTTTAAACTTCGCCAAACATGCTCAAATGTCGACTTGAAAGTTATACTAATGTTTAAAATGTTTGAGCTGTCTATAAGAATGCTCGAGTAAAATTATAGTAACTTTTTTGCGAGAAATACTATAAGGTTACATGTAATGTGTAGATAATAAATGAATAATAATTATGAATATAAATAGTTGAAATTTAGTACTCGACTTTAACAGTTTAACTTAATAAAAAAAGTAACTTTTTAGTAATTTTTGACATTGCCAAACATAGGTTAAATGTACGAGTATATTAGTTCAAATTTAAGAGACGTTAGACATGATTACCAACATAATCATGTTAACACGATAATTAATTAATTATAATTAAAGACTTTAATTAATTCTTTTTCCCATGTCATTTCAACTCCCAAGAGTGGACACTAATGTCAATCCAATCATAGATATGAATATGAATTAAAGTGCACGAAAATATCCATGACCCACAAAACTACACGCCCAAGAAACCTCTCTTTCCATTCAAAACTTCTGATCATTTGGGTTGGAGAATTGTAATGTGAAGAAGAAGAAAAAAAAAATAGAGAAGATAAAGGAAAAAAGGGAATGTCGAGCTTTAGTTACAGAAATGGAATCACATCAAAAGGTGTTGGTATCAAACTCGACAATTATAGTTCCAAATCTTCTTCTTCTTTTAAGTCGAAGGTGCAATCAACGGGTTCTAGCATACGGCGGAGCAGCACCGGCTCAGTCGGCGGCGGCTCCAAGGATGATTCTGCAGGTTGAAATGTAAACTGGGCTTGAATTTTCTTGCTTAATTATGAGTTTTTAGAGTATCAATTTCTTATTTTTCATCATTGTTTTTTATTTTATGAGTGAAGGTCATTTTTTGTGTGGATAAATATGTGATTTCTATGTTTAATTTTGTATACCTTTTTTGAGTTAGGAATGCTTTAGGGATAATTAAAATTAGAATTCGTTGGTTATTTTTTGTAAATAGTACCTAGTTTTTGCAAATACTCTGCTGTTTGGAAAGAGTTATTGGGAAAGGAAATTGCGAGATAAAAGCAAATTGTTATCAGATGTTATTCTATGAGAAGCTCTTGATGTTGCATTCTTCTTGTATGAGAATCCGTATGAAAAGAGCTCGACTTTGGACTTTCCATGGTGTGTTGCTTCAACATTGCAATTGTTTGCTTTAAGGGGTTTTCGAATTGTTCTGTCTTTTCTTTTCCATGGTGCATATTATTCCTACAATATGGTTCATGATAGTTTTTTTTTTTTCAATGAGTAATTTAAAAATGTTAGAACGCTTTCTGCATGCTAAATATTGCAATGCTTGAATACAGTTTCTGGGAGAGTTCGAGTTGCTGTTAGATTACGGCCTCGAAATGCAGAGGAGATGGTGGCAGATGCTGATTTTGCAGATTGTGTAGAATTGCAGCCAGAGGTACTCCATATATTGTCCACTATTATGACCCAACACTTCATCTGGAAGCCATTTTTCCTATGATTTCTGCTTTGAAAATGTAGCGAAAGTTAGAAATTTTACTTATAATGCAAGCATTAATTATTCTTGGCTCTGTTTCAGCTCAAAAGGTTAAAAATTCGAAAAAACAACTGGGATTCTGATACATATGAGTTTGATGAAGTGCTGACAGAGTTTGCATCACAAAAACGTGTTTATGAAGTTGTAGCAAAGCCCGTAGTTGAGGTAGATAAAAAGTTGATTCGAATACTTATTGTCAATATTTGTCTTAATCAAACATGCTCTTATGTTTGTTGTTGTCTTCAGAGTATTTTGGATGGTTACAATGGAACAATCATGGCATATGGGCAGACTGGTACCGGGAAAACCTACACTCTTGGACGACTAGGAGAAGAAGACACTGCTGGTCGTGGAATAATGGTGCGTGCACTGGAGAATATATTAGCTGAAATATCACCCGAGACTGATGCGGTTTCAGTCTCTTATTTTCAGGTTGTTATTTGCTTAATTTTCTTCCTTTCGAATAACAATTACTTGTATGATTTTTCCTCAGAACTTTTATCGAATACTTTTACGGTTTTATAAGACTTTTGCAATCTGTGCAAGACTGACATTCTTCATAAATACGTGCAGCTTTATATGGAAACTATACAAGACCTCCTTGATCCAGCTAATGATAATATATCTATTGCGGAAGATCCAAGGAATGGAGACATGTCACTGCCTGGCGTGACCCTAGTAGAAATCAGGGATCAAAAGAGTTTTGTGGAACTACTACGTATAGGGGAGGCAAATCGTTTTGCTGCTAACACAAAATTAAACACAGAATCTTCACGCAGTCATGCCATTTTAATGGTTATTAAAATGCACTTCATTTTATTATGTTGGTTGTTCCTGCACTTCAAAATTTCTGGAATTGATTACATTTTCTGGAAATTCTTAAAGGCATGGATTTGTGACTGCTGCAGGTACATGTGAAGAGGTCCATCAAGGGAAGAAATTCTTCTCTCTCTACTGAAAGCACGGGTAAAACATTGAAGGCTCCTATTGTACGTAAAAGCAAGCTAGTTATTGTAGACCTCGCTGGTTCTGAGCGCGTTGAAAAGTCGGGTAATGTACCTAATCATGAAAAGTATACAATGTTACAATATTGCCAGAGATCAAAAAATTGCTTGTTGCACATATTCATTTTTAATCGTATTTACTCTAATAACACCACCTATGAGTCTGCGTAGGATACATTGATACGCGATTTTTTGAAAAATACTGACACGTTGATTAATTTCTTTCAATTTTTCATTTATATAGTATAAATTTAGTTTTATACTTTTTATTACTTTTTCTTGTTGAAATATCTTAAATAAGAGTACCTATTTGTTATTTAGCCCTTGTTTGAGCCTCATTTTGGAAGGAAAAATATGTTTGGAGTAGTGATTCTTTTTGGAGAATGTGTGATTTAAAAAAAAAAATTAAAAAAAAAATCGATTTATGTGTAAAATTATTTTATTGGAGAATCTGTGGTTGAAAATGAGTTTTTGAAAAAATGAGGATCAAACAAGGGCTTAATAATAACTTTGAATTAAATATATATAATATTTCTAATAAAGAAAGAAAAATGATTATCGTAGAGTGTCTGAGAAGTGTTGGTATCCAACTGTTTGCCATACAATGATGGACACATATATGCCACCCTAGTTGAAATATTTGTGCAACACAGATCACCATACATCCATCTTAACATCCTTATTTTTTCTTCAGTAATCTTATGGGTGTATTTCTTTTAATAGTTTCAAGAATGAATACCATAAAGCATGGAAAGTCTCAGAAATACTCTACTGACATTTTAACCTTATGATCTTCCCATCACATGGATTCGTGTAGCACATCTATTTACCGGCTCTTCCTATTATCAAATCCTCTTCGGTTCCCATTAATAATTCGAACTTAAATAACCCGAAGCAATCACTTTTTTAAGATGGCATTTTCCTTTATAATGACCAAATTACTGTCCTTGTTCCTAGTATTAGTGAACTGACATTGCATTTAATGTGTCTTGGTTCTACTTATTCTAACACCGTTAGATTCCAAATTACTCTACCAGAGTTCTAACATACGATTTAACCCCTTCTAGTCTCATCAACTAAAACTATGTCATATTACTGAATAAATACACTAAGGAATCTCATCATGGACATTTCTTGTAACACTCACCCACCTCTACCAAAAAATTGATGAAAAAACTACAAGAAGAATAATAATAAGAAAACTTCTCCATTAAGCTCAATGAGGCATCACAAGACATTCATTCATTGTAGTTGTATTACTTGTGATGCAAGTTATCAAAGAAGATGTCATTTGGAAATGATAATGCTTTGCACCTTAGCCAAAAATTTAGCCAGTTTTCTTAGTAATTCCCAAAGATTGATTTAACGACAGGAAGCGAGGGACATACATTTGAGGAAACCAAGTCTATCAACCTCTCTTTGAGTGCACTAGGGAAGTGTATTAATGCCTTGGCAGAGAACAGTGCTCATGTTCCTGTTCGTGATTCAAAGCTTACAAGGCTGCTTCGAGATTCTTTTGGAGGTGAGCTGATAGCTGAATATAAGTCTGATGATGAGATAAAATGGACAACATGTTCATTCCACAAGAAAAAGATATTTTATTTTTAAATCAGTCTCCTCAAGCTTTAGTGATAAACAGTTTGAACTTGCATGACCTGAAATTCTGAATTTACATCGTAGTTTCGGATGTATAGAAATCTAAGCTCACTTGATCAGGTAATAATGAATATATACCAGATATCCATATATTGTAAGTATTATTGATTCATTTATCCCACCCCAGTAATCCAATGCTTTACACTGAGAATTAAGCCATGTTCAGTTGAGATTTTAGACGATGCATCCGTCAAAGATTTTCTGATAGCATAGCTGGTAGGAAACCACTGGAAGATGGTGGACATTCTATTCTACTTTTGCAAGTTTGTATTAAAGCATAATCATAACTTTTAAGATCAAAATGTCATTCAATGTTATAACATAAATTAAATGCACTTGAATTCTCAGGCACAGCAAGAACCTCATTAATTATTACCGTTGGGCCATCACCACGCCACCGAGGAGAGACATCCAGCACTATAATGTTTGGACAACGAGTAATTTTCCTTTATCTTTTCTTGTTTATTCAGATGTTTAATATTGAACATATTACCTATTTAGTTTCTGTTCTTGTTACATTCTCAGGTTTCATTTGGTTTGATATTGTAGCTCTAATTTTTCATTCTACTCGTTACTCTTGTATTTGCATTGAAACAAGATGAGAAATTTTGGAAAAATGCATGAGAAGATGAGTTAGGCATTGATAATTGGGTAAAAAATGAAATGTCTTGCATTTTCACAGGCTATGAAGGTGGAGAACATGTTGAAAATTAAAGAGGAATTTGATTATAAAAGTTTATCAAGGAAGCTTGATGTACAATTAGACAAACTAATTGCTGAGCACGAAAGACAGCAAAAAGCATTCCAGGATGAGGTCGAAAGGATAGCTTTGGAAGCACAAAAACGTGTTGCTGACGCTGAACGAAACTATGCTGATGAATTGGAGGTAACTGCATGCATGTCAAACACAATATACTGTGTTAAAAAATGGGGACTCTCTTGAATTTATCTCCATTAACAACTATTAAAAAGTCTATACTGTAGATTGCTAGTCAGATGTTCTGAGGTAAAGAATCCAACTTGATGTATTTTGAACACCCTGTCCACATATTGACAATAATTGAGCACTGATTTTTTTTTGATTCATGATCTTCCAAGTGACTTTATCATAATTCCTTGACAATGTTTCTCAAGGAGGTCATTGTTTAGTCCTATCATTTATTCGCGTTCTGCTTATTGTTGTAGAGAGGTATCTTCCCTACACAGATACACACCTACTTATCATGTATATATTTAATGTTCATATATCTATACACGGATTTATAAGGTTGCTTGTATTTTTTTTCTGCTAGTAACATTTTATTAGTTGATATTTTCATATTTTGCTTTAGTGCGACAAGTTGGCTATACTAGGTTTATTTGGATTTCTTTCAGTTTTGCGGTTTTCTTTCTGCAGGAGGAGAAATTGAAGTATCAGAAAGACTATGCAGAATCAATTAAGAAACTCGAGGAACAAAGGGCAGAAAAACAAGAAAAGCATGGACAACAAAAAGTCAAAGTTGGACCGGCTGATGATGGCATTGATCAGAAATCCAACTCAGAGGTACACCGGTCAATAAAGAAACTCTTGTATAGTATGATTATGAGCCATTGTCTGCTGCAATTGGTTGTTATTCACCAGCGTCAAGGTTGAAGCTTCAATTATATAAACATAATTGTTTTCGTCTGAGTGTATGTTGACGGATTCACCCCTTAGAACCCTCGGTGAAAAGCTCACAGGATCATGACCTCTTTAGATCTGTCACATTTCTTTAAGGTCCCTTTGGAATTAAAACTTTTCAAGAGAAAAAGGATTCAATATATTCAGGTTAAATTTATTCATAATTGGAAGAGTGAGAGTAACCATAAGTCCAATTAATGTGAAGTTCTATGGTCAGACATGTTGTTTGGAACTCGTAAAGGTTTTAGATGTTTATTCTGTAAAATTTGAGCCAGTACTTACTTCACTTTCTGCACTTGCATGGTGGTTCATCCTCATTTTTCATTCCACTTTATGATATTAAAATTAGTGTCATCTCCAATGCTGCGTTTTCCATTGCATCCTCAGTAATTTGAAAATGAACTGTAAAATGCTGTAGTAATTATTCTCTTCCCCATCTCCACTTTTGTCAGTTTTATTTGTTCTGTTTTCTTGTCAAATGGCCTATCATCGTTTGGCCGCTTAGGTAAAATTACTTTGATTATGCTCCGGTAGGCATTCATGATACTTCTCATTGGTTCTATCTGGTCTTTAGCTGTCAACTTCTGGTGACGTTGCCAAGATTAAAAAAATGCTTCAGAATGAAATTCTTTTACGGAAAGCTGCAGAAGCAGAAGTCACTAATCTTAGAAATCAATTGACTCAGTGGAAAAAAACAGAGGTATTTTGTTGTATCGTCAATTCCTTTCTTCACTATATCATTTATATTTTCTTGCTACTTCTGTAACTACACTTCTAATGGCAATGAGTTGGCATATTAGGCTGCTCGAAATGATGAAATCTCAAAGCTTCACAAGCTGGTGGAAGATGAAGCACATCAAAAAGCAAGGCTAGAAGAAGAAATAGCAATTTTACGAAGTCAGCTGTTGCAAATAAGTTTTGAAGCTGATCGGGTATTCTTCGTTTTCCTTTTCTGTTGAGTGCACCTGGAACCCCTGGTGGTGGGGTTCCCAAAATGTAGTCTAGATAGTGAGCCATCACCATTCTGATTGGACGGACTCGGAGAAGGGTAAATCCTCAGAAGCCTGCTTTAGTAAGTGTTGGATTATCTGGAGCTTAATTAGGTTCCCCTAGCTTCTAAAGCTATATAAAGGAATCTGAGGGGTCATTCTTTTGCGGTGAGATAAAAACCATAGAGTGGATATAGCTCTCAAGTAGAGGGTGAACCACCATCAATCTATGTGTTTGCTTTGCATTTTCTTTGATTTCAGCCTGTTTTTCTTTTCTCTCAGGATTGGTTTGAGGACTTGAACCCTACATTTAGGTCTTAGAAGTTTTGGTCATAAATTATACTGTTATTGTACTAGATATTGTCAGGTACTAGAATCCTGGAAATTTACATCCCCCATAAAAACAAGTAAATATGGTAGAAGTGACCAATTTTAAGCTCAAAGATACGTCAACCTTTTATTCTACGTGTCTTTGTAGACCAGAAGAAATCTTGATATTGGCGGGAATGGAGAACTCTCTGGCAGTCTGGACTCTCTCATCCCTCAAGTCAAGCATCAACAGCCAAGAGACTCTGGAGATGGAGAGAAGGCATCAATGGTGAAACTTTTTGAACAAGGTGGTGGACTATGAGCATTTTGAATAAGCTTAGAAAGCTCACTTTTGAGTAAATAGACGACTTTTACCAAAACAAAATAACTTTTACTTATTTTTAAGCTTAGTCAAACATATTCACTACTCTTTTTCTGTATTATGGGTGTGTTTGATGGACATTATTAAGGAAATAATGTATTTTAAATAGTGATATGATTAGAAATATGTAGTTAAAAAGTAAGTAAAAGTTATTGATATGATGAAAAATATTATTTTATTGAATAATGTGCGGTTGAAAATGAGTTTTGAAAAAATGCATACCAAATAGGGACTATGTGTTTTCTATGTGATCATTTTCTGATATCTACTACCTTGCAACAGTGGGACTGCACAAAATACTGTCGTTACTTGAGGCAGACGATGCTGACATACGTATTCATGCTATTAAAGTAGTGGCAAATCTGGCAGCAGAAGGTGCTGATCTTAAGCTTCTATAACCTACCTTCTATTACCCCCCCCCCCCCCCCCCCCCCTTCTTTTGAGTTTGTGGAAACGACAATTCCAAATTTACCAGGACAAGGAGAATTTGTGTTATTTGCTCCTAACTTGTTAAAAGAAATTGGATGTACTTTCTCACGTGGCCTGAAACTTTATTACCGGACATGATTTGCACAGGCTGTATCCTTGGATCCTTTGGAACATAGCAAAATTTAGTGAATCGTCATATTTAAGAAAACTGGGGGAAAATTTAGTACTCCCAATATGAGAACATAAGAACCTAAAGGGGCATTACGACTAATGAATGTTCCAACCAAAATAGTAATAATTTAAACNCAGGCTGTATCCTTGGATCCTTTGGAACATAGCAAAATTTAGTGAATCGTCATATTTAAGAAAACTGGGGGAAAATTTAGTACTCCCAATATGAGAACATAAGAACCTAAAGGGGCATTACGACTAATGAATGTTCCAACCAAAATAGTAATAATTTAAACTTTAAAACCCAGATCAAACAGCCTGTTGCGCTGTCATAGCACATTTCATATTGTCACTGGAGTAGTAATTTGTTTAAAAACTTTATCAATTCACTTAGACATTTCAATTAGAGTAGAGAAAATATATGAATATGGCTTTTTCAACCGACAGATATAAAGGCTACTAGGGAATCCCCATTTCTTTCTACTGTATTTACGTTATTTATTAGATAACTGGTCACCATGCATAGGTTTAATGAAGGTCTGAATGAGTTGTTGTCAACCGAGGTTATTTTGAAGGTTACTACAAGATATCCCGTACAAACTCGGAGTAAATTTGTGTAGAATGCATTTTGGAATAGTAGATTGATGGAGAATGTGTGGTTAAAAATGAAGGAAAAGTTTTTGGATTGCATGTAATATTATTTTATTGAAAATGTGTGGTTGAAAAGAAGAGAGAAGAATGTATTTTTTTAAAAATGGGGATCAAACAAGGGCATAGCTTTTCGTTCTATTTAGATCATTTATTACTCTCTCCTATACTTTTCAGAGACAAATCAGGAAAAGATTGTTGAAGCTGGCGGTCTTACGTCGTTGCTGACACTCCTGAGAAGCTCCAACGACGAGACCATTAACAGAGTTGCAGCAGGGGCAATTGCTAATCTCGCAATGAATGGTAATATGTCATTAGCTGGACTGAAATGATTTAGGTATAGAGTTTGTATTTAAGTGTTATTCGCTTATGAATTTGATTCTTGGTGATAAACAGAAACCAATCAGGAGCTCATAATGTCTCAAGGGGGAATAAGTTTGTTATCATTAACGGCAGCCAATGCAGAGGATCCTCAAACACTACGCATGGTTGCTGGAGCCATTGCTAATCTTTGCGGCAATGGTAAGTTGATAGGCCATTCAATTTTTTATTTTTATTTTCTGGATTTGGTCCGTTTCTTTTGTTGTAGAAGTCATAGGAATTCCACATAAGTTAATTAAATAAAGAAGTTCTGACAAGAAGAGGACGTAGATCTCACATTGAGGATGAAGCACCGTAAATCTATGCATATATATGTTTTTCATATTTTTTATTTTTGTTTAATTCATGATTGCTCTCGAGTAAGGATTATAGTTTTATACTTAATCAATCGAATTAGCGTCTTCCTAATTTATTAGACTGGTTTTGAAAGCTAATTGCTACCGTAGACTGTCTCTTTGAAGTTTATGGGACCTGTCTGTAAAGTGGAGCCACCATTCATTCCTTTTGTTATTTTTTTTTTTTATTAGATTTATCTATTTTATATTCACAGATAAGTTACAAGTGAAGCTAAGAGCAGAAGGTGGTATTAGTGCCTTGCTGGGAATGGTTAGATGTAGGCATCCAGATGTTCTTGCTCAAGTAGCTCGTGGAATTGCAAACTTTGCTAAATGTGAGTCGAGAACAATATCCACACAAGGTGAATCTCTTGTACACCCATCCACGCACCTTCACACGCACAAGCAAAACCCATACATGTATCCCATGATTATGCATGCATGTTTAGGCTCTTCTTGCACTGTTTTTCATATAATAGTCAGCAATTGAGTTCTGCTGATTCTTGCAAGAGGTTATGTACTATTAAATATTTTTTATCCTCTAATAACCCAAGGAGTCTAGAAGCATGTTTGACAAAGCTTATATTATAGTCTAAATTGGTTAAACATACTTTTTATTCACACACTTCATATGGTTCACATTTGACTACTCACTTATTATCCACTCTTTTTGTAGGACCCACAACTTGTAAGCACTACCAAACAAGCACATTCTAGGGGACATTGGCCAACCCTGGCTTAATTGTTGTCGTAGGCGGTTCTTTTTTGAAAATATAGAGAAAGGAATAGATGGGGCCCAAAAGATTATTTGCATAGAGCCCTGCATTGTGTGGTCTTGGACTCTGCTGAGTCCCAAAGGAAAAATATTTTTTTCTACAATAAAATAAAATAAAAATTTAAAAACAAACAAAAATTGTTATGCTTGACTGCCTGTGCCAGGACCACCTAATTTTAGTAGTCCGGAAGAGTTACACCTTTAGATAAACCACAGTTTGGGAATTTTGACATTTGGGCTAATTCAGTTAGATTCAAAAAAGCTTCGTGATTTTGTTGAAAGCCATATTTGTTGTGATCTATACATTTTTGGCTCTTAGTTGAATATTGTATATACCATTCTAGTACAGTTATTCAAATTAGCGGTTAGAATTGTTTCTTTCAATTCTTCATCACATAAAAAGCATGGAAAGACGTGCTTTTTTTTTACATAAAAAGCATGTAAAGAGTGTGCCTTTTTTTATTTTTTATTTTTTTGGGTTTGCACATGATGAGTGTTGAAGACACAATTTGAATAAATAAACAAATTTTCCCTTCTTCTAATAGCTCAAGTTTTTATACGAGATGGTTCGCCACCAGGTTTCACCCATAGGTATTTGTAAATATGCAGGTTGATTTAATCAAAGCTTATAATTGCTTATAAACTAGTCAAACTCTATTTTCATCCACATATTTATTAGGATCCACGACTTTTACCTTTTTTATAACCACGCGTTTTTTGAACCCACTACTTATAAGCAACTATAAGTTTTGACAAAAATGTATGTAACCGGCATTTTGGATTTGACAAGGCAGGTTGCACTTGCACTACATAGATACGGTTTTTATGCTTTTATAACACTTGCTTGAAATTCTCTGTACAAGTTATTGTCTTGTTATTGCAGGAACTAAAGCTGGGAAGTCTCTCCTCATTGAAGACGGAACCCTTCCATGGATTGTGCAGAATGCCAACAATGAAGCCTCACAAATCCGGCGTCACATTGAGCTAGCGCTTTGCCATTTAGCACAACATGGTACAATGTACTTTATCTCATAAGATCTGAACTCAAACTCTGAGATTTATCGTGCCTTTAACGCTTGGATCACTACATTTCAGAGGCCAACACAAAGGATATGATAAATGGAGGTGCTTTGTGGGAGCTTGTTCGTATATCACAAGATTGCTCACGAGAGGACATAAGGACTCTTGCATATCGAATTTTAAAGTCCAGCCCGAGTTTCCAGGCCGAGTTGAAGCGACTGAGAGTTGACTAGGGCTAAAGTTATGTGGAATTCGTGCAGTAAATCAACTTAAATTATGTTTAGAGTCGTAGACATGATGATTACTTCACAAGGTCGATCACTGATCATCTTTGTGACAGAAAAAAAAGAGAAGGAAAATAGCTACCTGTTATTCAGTTTCATGACGTTTCTTTCATGAAAAAGTCCTAGTTTTTGCATCGTTAAGAGCAGAAGTTGGCATAGTGAATTGTTAGTAAATCATATAACTATTATTTTCAGTGTGTAAATTTCCTTTGGTAGGTGATCATCAGAGGATGTGTGTATCTTCTAACTTTGTAAATTGATATGTGAATGAAATTCTTTGGTTTTGTAGCAGCTAATCTACTCACTCATTTGTAAACAAGTCACTCCATTTTTTTCTCTGTTCAATTACCTCACCTAAAAGTTTAAATAGTAAAATGTAAAGATTTTTTTTTTAAATATATTTTTAAATTAATTAGAGGCTACGTGGCATTTTTCATAAATTAATAATATGACGGTAAGACATAAATCAAGAACTTGTAGGTTACACCATTAAAACTTAAATTAGGAAATGGATAACCTCATACATTGATTTGAGACATTGGTAAGGTCAATATCAATTCATCCCTGATCAGGATTGCTCCTACACTTGTAGTGTTTGTGATCTACGTGCTTAACTGTATATCGATCGAAAGACAAACAATTGACTAAAAAGAAAATCTCAATAAATAATAATGAAGAATGAAAAAAAAGAATTCTATATTTCTTCATTAAATTATACGCACGTGTTACACCATATTTATAAGTACAACGATATAAAGGAAAAAAAATAATCTTCTAATTTAGGATATAAGATTAGCCTAACAATTATCTTAAGTTATGAAAAGATTTAATCAATATATATCAATCATGATTAATCATAAGGATAATTACAGCAACAGTCCCAAACATTTGAATTTTTTGCTGACTTTACCGTAACCTTCAATTTGTGCCATCAACGTTTCCAGACATTTGAAAAATTAGCACCCGAAGTCCAAAACGATGGAAAACATGAATTCCACCGTTAGTTGACCTGAAAAAGGGAAAATTTTGATATTTTGACCATTTTAAACAAGGACGTTTTCGTCACTTGGAGTAAACCAAAAAAATAGAAATCGTTCTTGAAAAGCATGGTGGTGCATTGATTCCGACGACTTTTGTCCCTCATCAAGGCACAGCCAAAAGGCGACGAGGAGGCGAATTATACCTGAGAAGAAGCCATATTGTCCTATGAAAATTCAAACCCATTTTGTGCAAATGAATGAAGAAGAAGAACCCATTTGGAAGAGATGGATTTTTGCTACTAATCAGTCACAAAATCTTCATTCAAATGAAAACAATAACAATCCATTTCTCTCTCGCCTGTCTCCGACTATTTTTTCTCAAATATTCTTGATATACCTCAATTGGGAACTTGTCTGTGGTTAGTTTTTGGACACATAATTTTTCCACCGTAGAATTAGCTCAAACATGCTATTTTCATGCCTTTTTCACTTTATCTATCTATTATTTGTAAATCATAATACGTGATCTAAACATGTTTTACAACCTAATCAACGTATTTAAATCGACTAAGCGGAAGCATAGAAATTGAATTGATAGGCGTACCTCCAGTCATTGCTATTTCTAGTTTTCGGTTTCGAAAAGGCTTCTGATCATTTCTCTTCTCTCACTGATGG
>CAIGRS010174716.1:0-10828 GCA_903798395.1 Fraxinus floribunda | reverse complement strand
ATTTATGGATGAGTGCAGCCCCTGGACCGTGTATATTGATGTTTTTGTATTTTTTGACTTATAATTTTGAATTTCTTTGTGTATTGTGAATTTGTAATTTGGGAATATAGAGTTTTAGAAAATTAGGATTTAGGGATAAGTGTAGACAATTAATGAACGACTTTATTCTTACGATCGTTGATTGTCGACGTTAACCAATCGGCGTTGACCGGTCAACGTCCACCCCGTCTGGGCTAGTGGGCTGGGTCCGCCACTGCTAGACCCTAGTCGGGGTCACAATCCCACCACCGCCACGCACTCCGCTGTGACCGTCAACAACTCCAAGAAGCTCAACCACATTAACGCTACCAAGTTGGCTTGAAGACTCCCCAAAAGGCAACAAGCCAAGTGCTAGCAGTCATCACCCTCCACCCCATTGGCGGAACCCTTGGCCTCTTCGGACTTACACTAGTTGGCAGCCTGACTGGCCTCGCCATTGCAATTCCACTATCATTTTCAGCCCAGTTGGCCAGTTCTGGTGCTGGCCATCATTCTTGTCGGAGGCACTGTCGACGGTTTTCTTACCTTAGGAGCTTTCAGCCTCACCTGACTTTCATCCCTCTCTTGGCATATTAGTTCCGTCAGGCAATCTGGCCATACCATGAATTCAGTAGTTCCCTTTGTTTATTGTCGTTTCATGTGACTGTCATTTATGGACTAATGAGCTAAAGTCAGTGGGCTAATACACGGCCTGAATTTAGGGGTGGACCAAAGAATAACCAACGAAACCGACCAACACTGGCTGGTGTTGGTTTTGATTAAGCTCTACATAAATTTTAAATGGTTATAATTCTAGAAACACAAACCAAGTACCAATCAATTTTGATATCGTTTTTAATGCCAGGAACTAGAATCATTTGTTAATTTGGTTATAATTTATTTGCATTGAATGAGACTTATTGTAGCGATGTGAACACGAGTGCAAGTGATAGAATTTTGTTCTAATAATTTGAAAATCTTGATTTTGACTTGTATTAATAACTTGAAATTTTGATTTTGAAATTGACACAAACCACAATCATTCGATTTGGTTCATAGTTCCATTGTAAGACAATCATTGATTCTCACTCTCTTCGAAACTAGCTCCATTGTTCAGTTTGATTATATTCTCTTCAAAATTGAAATCGAACTGAACTACGCCCACAGCTACGTGTAGTGACGCATGAACCACTGCAAATATAAATCTCATGTATCAATTGCATGTAACAAATGATCCACATATGCAAACTTAAATACTTTAATACTTGCATCATAATCTTCGCCTCTAGATTTTGTTTACAAACTACACTATCCTGGCGATGCAGGCATACACCAATACAGCTGGACATGTAGAATAGGAAATTATTAGAAGAGCTTCTACAGGCATACAAATCTAAACCATTTTAAGGTGTGACAACAGGGAAAGGCAATTAAGAATATACACACTTAAAGCATAGCAAGGATTTAAAACAGAAAGAACCAACAATGGATATAAACAACGGTTTCAAGAAACAAAAAAATGGGAAGATGAAAACAGACAGTTACAAGAAAATCTCAAATATTGAGCAATTGTCTCCTTCCAGCAAAGTTATTCACAAACTAGTAGTGCAGAAGAAACCTGTTACCGACCAAACCAACCTCGTGGACCCTGGCCATCTCCACCATTCATCAACTTGTCCAACACTATATTCAAGTCGACTGATTGTCCACTCTCTGTCAACTTTCGGACAGTTTCCCTCACTTGTTCTCTTGGAAATCCCATACTTGTCACTTTGTCAACCACGTCGTCAACAGGAACCCTGTTTCCACCACCAGTAGAACTGGACCCACTACCAACTCCAGAGGCTGTAGGCAGTGCCTGAGGTAATAGCCGAGCAGTAGGCAGTTGTGGATAACCACTTGCACCACTCTGGCCTAACATAGAAGAAGAATGATGCGGCGATTTCACAGGGGAGCCACCGCCATACTGTGAAGGTGAGCCACTATAATAAGGTTCTACCGGACCAGATGATGGATCATAAGAACCAGAATATACTGAACTTGGTCTGCTAGATGGAGGCTCGTACATGTTGGGTGGTCTGTAAAACTGCTGTGAGGGAGTAGCTCCACTGGAGGGAGGAGAAGGAGGTGGCCCAGATGGGCGAATGGTTGGTGGGTAAGTAGGTTGCTGTATATAAGGTGTTTCGTCAGGATGACGACCCAATGGCATCTGAGGTTGAGAGGGATTGATAGGGGGAATTGTTGAGTGTGGTTGAGGAGGAGGTTGCTGAGAGTACTGTTGCTGAGGAGGTGGGGCTTGTTGAGAATAGTGTTGCTGAGGAGGTGACTGATATTGTTGCTGTAGTGGTGGTGATGGAGGGGTGATCTGCTGTGGCTGCACTGGAGGTGTTTGGTACTGCTGGCTTGGATTTTCTAAAGTTTGGCCAGGTGGGGGGAAGTAAGACTCTCTCTGAGAGACAGAAGGAACTTGGTTTTGAGAATAATGGTTGGGAAGCTGAACTTGAGGTGGTAGATTCTGCTGAGGAGGCAGTGGAGGAGGAGCAATAGGTAAAGAGAAGGTTGGAGGTGGCTGTGGAAGAGGAACTGCAGAAAACAGCTGGTGAGATTGATGCTGATGAGCAGATGCTCCTGGCCGGATAGAATCAGTGTGTGCAGTGTTGGGGTTTTCAACTTGCTGTTCAAGCTTGGAAACTTGCAGCTTAGAAATCTGCAGTTGAGCTTCAACTATTTCTTGTTTATCCTTTATAAACTGAACACCAGTTTGCACCTGCAGGCAATTTTTTATATCCAGGAGAAGGAATGATTTAAATAACTGTTTAAACATGTTATAAGCATAGAATTTAACCTTGAGCACACAAAATTATAATCGATAACTTCTGGTCTTCCTTCTGCATAGAAATAAATGCCTAACTGAATCTTAGATGGTTTAATCACAATTGAGACATCTTAGATAGTTTAATCACAATTCAGACTCATGCATAAATAGCGAGGCCCACACTAAGTTATTGTATTACAGCATCTACGGAAGGCTATAGGATCATATCTGAGATCTTGATGCCGTCAATCCTACATCAACTCAATAAGTCAAAATCAAACTACTCAACCACAGATAGAGTACCTCACAAACTCATTTCTTAAGTTACCAAACAATTCTCTCTCGAGAAATTGTTGAATAATTTCTTATGGGAAAGACCTGTTAAGTAGAGATAGATGGAAAAGACTAGTATTAATATAATTAGTAAAAAAATTAAGAATTCTTAGGGTCTGTTTGGCTATCCTTGTTTGTCTCTCAGTTCAGGTCTCGACCGTATTAAGATCAGAATGATAAGTTGGTCTGTATAACTATATTTACTTATTTAGTGTTAAAAAATATGATAACACCTGAAATGCAAGTAGATTCTTTTATGTTATCGAAACAATAACAAAATTTTAAGTTCTTAAAATTGACTTTTATAAAAACATTTTCTTACTTCAGACTGGTTTCAAGAGTGCATTCTCCTCTGAAAGAACCCATATTCTGTAAGACAAGTTTTTTCTAAACCAAGTTCAGCTTATTCACACTGTTCTCACACCTGCTAAAACAGGTTGTTGCATTCCCCAAACCCTACCTAAAAAAGATGGTTCTAGTGGCGATTATAAAACTAGGGGAAGGGCCTATTCAAATAGCAAAGCCTTTTCAAATATGTCCCTCTGTATATTTATGTAGTTTCAAATGAGAAGGTCATTAAGAATTTAAATGCAAGTACATTATATCTGAGTTTTGTGTTACATATTCTGTTGACCTTTAATGAACTTTCATGACTGTAAAATGTGGTCAAAGAGGTTTTTTTTCCTCCAGCATTAGTAACTAAGATATAATCATAACAAGAAAAGGGAGGTGGAACAGGAGTCTTGAAAAAATTGAAAGATTGTAAAGAATAATCTCCACCATATTTTTCCAATTGAGTGGGATTATTTTCCTTAATAGTTGATTGTATGATTATCTCACAATCTTTCCTTTTAGAGTTATTTATAACCTATAACTATGGTCTTCTAATTGTAATAGAAACACAAGTTTATCAAATACAAATTATAATATTCTAACAATGAGATTTTAACCTGCACAAGAACATGCACCAAGGTTGTAACCCTAAGATTAAAGTTTCATTCAAAATCAAAAGTGATCAACTTAAATTTTTGTCACCAACAACATTTAATTGACCAAATTAAGTTTCAGTTCAGGAAACTTAAAATGGTTACTGTGGCATAAGATTGTAAAAACAATAGAAATGCTGAACTCCCTGGTTCCCAAGATAAACAAAGAAAAGATTGCAAACTGCAGATTAAGGTGACGATACAAAGCATTCATCGTCTAACTCTTTTTCGATCTTAAATAAACAGGTCAAGAAAAGATTAGAAGGTACCTCTCTAAGTATATTCTCCAGCTGTCTTAATTTTCCATCCGAGCTCCCATGATTATTTCCAACAGACACCTTCAGATCATCCACAGAATTCTCAAGGTTGCGGGTCCTTGTCTCCAACTGTGATAGTTGTGCACTGACACCATCCATTGCATGCATCAGATTATCAGCATACTTCTTCATTGCTCCATCAATCTCAGAAACCAAGGATGCATCGATGACATTGTGATCCTTCTCTAAAATGTCTTTGGCAGGTTCAATGGGGCCAAGAGAACTATAATTCTGAACAAACAGAAAAATCGTAATAAGAACATCATCAAAATATAGTACATAAAACAACTTCAGCTAGCAATTGACAATTTAACTTCCCAGTCCCATCACAAGACTAGATTCACTTCACTAAAGCTCCATCAGACATAAGATAAAATGAAATTCTGGGCAGATAGAATACACTGGAACACCGAAGTATTATAATCCCTAAACATCATGCCAGCTAAGGATCTAATAAGCAGTAGTAACAGAAGATTCTCTTGAGAAACTCTCCCGAAATGCATTAATGAAATATTAATAATCCTGTGAAAAAAGAAATAAAAACTCTTGAGCAACTATTTGTTCATATATAATATCAAGAAACTCAAAACAAGCAATATTATTTCCAGTTCAGACAATTCTAAACCCAATGGCAATCGTCACAAGGAACATAAATTCTACATGAAACTACGAAATGTAAATGGCCCATTCATTTTACTACTAACTACTAAGTCCAAGATGGCCATTACAAGTTATTAACAAGCAACTAGTTCATTGTTATTACATTCCCTAATAAGAACAAAACAGTATATAGATAAATAATTATCAAATGGACGTATATATACACATAAAGAACGGGAGAGTTTAGAGACAATACTCTGACGGAAGAGGAATTAGTTTTAGAATCCAAAGAATTCCATGTCCTGATCGGCGCATCGTCATTTCCAGAATCAAAATTCAAAGACCGCGGCGGTGGAGAAGGCGTTGATCCACTGGCGGGTCGTATCGGCAGGAAATCGTAATTCGGAACAATATCATCTTTTCTCCGATTATGATCCTCCAATGGGCGGTTTATGAAATCGATGAAATCTTCGTTATTGCTGTTATTGTTGGTTTGAGAATTGGATAGATCCATGATCTGCTTGTCCATAAACTGCGACGTCGTATTATTCATCTGAGTACTCTCTCAACTATAATTGCAGAGGGCAGACTGGAATTAGGGCTTGAAATTCTTGGTTTTGGATAGTTCTGATAGAAGGGTTTTTGCTAATTTATGAGAAATTACCAGAGAAAATGACGTGAAGAAGACTAGAAGTAGTAGAAGAAGAAGACTAGTACGCCAAGTCTTCGTTACTTCTCGCGTTTTTCTAGAAAAATCTGTGGTCGAGTCAAAACTGGAGATAATCGTATAAATGGAACTGCACGGGAGTTAGTGTTAATGCCTTATTAGTTTTTGGGCCTATCAACATATTGGGCCACACTTGACCCAATTTAGAAAGAGGAAATTAGGCCCAGTATGGCCAAAAATCAATGAAATCGAATAATATGTTTAATTAATAATTTATCATCTAACAACGTAATTAATATGGATAAAAGCCCCAACCCCTAAAACGTAATTCAATTTCAAATTTCCTTCAATATCCGACTAGTTAGAGAGAGAAATGGCGAAATCGAGCACCGATGACGATGAGGAGCTCTGGAGGGCTTGCGAGGCAAAAATTGGAGGCACGAAGGATAAGATCTTAATGTCAATTAGAGTGGCAAAGAGTCGCGGGATCTGGGGAAAAACTGGTAAATTGGGTCGCAGTCACATGACCAAGCCCTGTGTTCTCGCCATCTCCAGTACTGCCTTTTCTGTTCTTTTTCTAATACCAGTTTGTGCTTGTGGATATGTTCAGATACGCGTACTTTTATCAATTATAATTTTTGCATCTGTTTAAAATTTTGATCAATTTTGGGCTGTTAAGTACCATGGCAGCTTTCTTCTTCATGCTTATTGAGAAAATTAAGCTTATTCTTCAGTTCCAATTACTCTATGAAACCCATTCCAAACAGGCCTTGAGGGCTGGCTCAAGAAGAAGATAATCACATCATTCCCGAAATGCTAGGTTCCCAAATTTCATTCATATTCGGTAAATGAAAAATCAAGTTCGATGAGGAATGAAGATGATGATTTTTTTTTGGTAAGATTCAAGCGTGGGTTTACTTGGGGTGTTGGGTGTTTTGTTGTTTGGAGCTTTGGGTACCTGGGTTTTTGCAGATTTTCTAAGCTTTTGGTTCAAGTTGTTTGCTTCAACTTCATCGGTTGAAGGTGGATGCATTGTGTATCTATTGTTGAATATAATAGTTCAAGGGAAGATGTTGGATTTTCTTGTGTTGATTGATGGTGAATTCACGTGATCTTGTCTGCCAGATTTTCAGCATTATTTCCTGAGCATAACTTGCAATTTTCTGCGTCTCTTGGTTTGGGGACTGCCATGTCTTTTAACTTTTGTCACTTTTCTGTATTTATGTTTTAAATGTGTTAGGATTATGAAAGTGAAATGCAATTTGNTGATCTTGTCTGCCAGATTTTCAGCATTATTTCCTGAGCATAACTTGCAATTTTCTGCGTCTCTTGGTTTGGGGACTGCCATGTCTTTTAACTTTTGTCACTTTTCTGTATTTATGTTTTAAATGTGTTAGGATTATGAAAGTGAAATGCAATTTGTAGCTATCATCCAACGAATCTTGTATGGGGTGCTTGCATATATATGTTTTCAATGAGTAAATCTTCTTGTAGTATCATAATAGTTTAGTTGTAAAGTTATTGTTCGCTAACTGAAGAAATTGAATGGACTTGATGCATTGTTTATCTTAGAATATGAGCATTTATACATTGTGATTTCTAGTAAATCAACATTTGTGGAATGATTTTGGTAATCAAGATTTTTGAATAAAGAAGCACTTATTTTTGTTTTCTAACAATTTTGATTGAATTTTGGTTGGAAATTAGAGAGAGAACCGAGAGTTGGATGAGAAGAAGAGTTGTGAATGAAAGGTTTGTCACTTTTTCAATTGGTGTTTTGTTATTTTTTCGAATGTTTTCGATTCGTATTTTGTCACATTTTCGAATGTTTGCAATTTTTTTTAACTGTCACTTCTTAGAACGTTTTGTCATTTTTTTTAATTTATGCCACTTTTCAGTGTTTGTCACTTTTTTCTATCACCTTTTTTTTTTATTGTTTTCACTTTTTTCCTATCACTTTTTTTAGTAACAAACATCACTTTTTAATTAGCATGTGGATTGGTGTTATTTTGGTATTTGTCACTTTTTTCGAGTTTGTGTCACTTTTTTGAGTTTGTATCACTTTTTTAGAGTGCCACTTTTTTTTTAGTTCTGTCACTTTTTTTGAGTTTGTGTCACTTTTTTTTTTTAAAAGTAAAAAAGTGACATTGTTCATTTTACATGATATTTTTTATTTCCTAAAAACATTTCATATAATTTTTCAAAACATCCCTAATTTTAAAGGTATTTTAGTAAGTACCCCATTTAGAAACCGGATCCATAATTCATACACCTGCGATTGATAGGTCCATTTCTTAAGTGGAATATCACAAGATTTCGAGAAAAATCAAAGTCAGCAAAAATAAACCACTAAATTACAATGATTACAAAAGGGAAAAATACTAATTACAAAAGTTTTAAAATATATTTTCAAAAATAAGAAATTTATGCAAAAGTTTCAAAAATTAGGTGGTCTCATCTGTAAATACCTGATGACAAGTCAAGGTAACAAATGTCATACCATCACGGTCATAGCCACAAATTACGTATGTTTACGGTCATGAAGACTCAAATTGTAAATTACAATTACAAATCTAATCGCAATCACATATTTTTTTGAACAATGTTTGGACTACAAAATTTTTATTACAAAGGGATTACAGATAAAACATATGGTAGGACCTGCGCAATTTTTTTTTATAATACACGCGGGGCCTGTAAGGCCCTATGAAACTATCCCTTGTACATGGAAATTATTCTATTTTTTTACGCCACATATTATCTGTTGGTCATAAATTACTCATTTTATCCATCACGTATTATTTGTTGATCTCAAATTATCCATTTTATTGGGCACAAACGCTTTTCATCCCACTCAACCACCACAACCACCACTGTCGACCACTCATTTGTTCTTGGTATGCCTACCTGATGCAACGACCTTATAACACCCATCGTCAACCAAAATCCAGTCGCTCTCTCTTGTCTACCCATCGCATTATCTTTCCCCAAATAAAACAAAAAATCAAACCCGAAGTATGCTTTTTGCACTTCACACTACCAACTGCCTCCAACTACCTCCTGCCTATTCCCCCGCCATCAACCAATGACACCATACCAACAACAAATCCTCTTTCCTCCCACCAACACCCACACTGTTACTGTCATTGCAACGTTGTAACACAATTGCGACACTAGAGGATGAGAAGGTGTTGAGAAAGGAAAATAAATTCCTCAGACCCGTTGCAAATCACAGACCTCAGACCTGTTGAGAGGACAATTAATCATTGGCCATTTTACCATTTTTACATTGTACAGTAGGCAACCGTTAGCTTTCTTTGCTATATAAGTTGTTACTATTTCCATGTGTAAATCAGAACATATATCAATAGAAACCACTGTTCATCATCTTTACATTTTCCCCCTCTAAATTCAACATGGTATCAGAGCAGGTATCAAACCTATACCAGTAAAAACCATGTCTCAACATATTGATAACACCAAGCTCACAACTACAGTCCTCAATGGTAACAAAAACTATATTCCCTGGTCCAGGTCAGTAATAATAGGTCTCAGTGGCAGGGGCAAACTACAATTTGTCACTGGTACCATAGAGAAGCCCAAACCCGCAGATCCCCAAAAACAAACTGAGGCAGAAACAACCAAGATCGAAGAATGGCAAACCACAGACCACATGGTCATGTCGTGTCTGCTGAACACCATGGAGACCCAAATTGCCAACATGTTTATGTACTACAACTCTTCAAAAGAAGTGTAGGACAAAGCTGAGAAATTATACGGCCAACAAAAAAAAATTTGTGAATATTTTTAGCCTCAAACAAGAGGTTGCAAAAATTAAACAAATCAATCAAAGCAATTTGCAACTAGTAACAGCGATAGTGTCAAAATGGGAGGAGCTCAACACCTATCTCCCACCAACAATAGATCCGACCGAGATTTAAAAAAGAAACGAGCATGATCTAATTTTTACTTATCTGGGGACACTCGATGCAAGCTATGAGGCGGTCCGCTCCCAAATCCTCCTCTCAGCCAAGATGTCAAGTTTTGATGATATAGTGGCAACAATCGAACAAGAGGAGTCACAAAGGACTCTCATGAATCCCCAACAATCGGGAAACTTCGAAAATAACCGAGCTTTCAAAGCGCAATACTCGAACCCTAATCCTAGAGACGCGACCAGGACGAGGGGAACCACAACTGCTGACTGGTGCGACCACTGCAAGCGTACATGGCACAACCGAGACAGCTGTTGGGTACTCCACCCTCATCTCCGGCCGGCTCAGAACATGGGAGAAAGAAGGAATTTGGGCAGCGTGCGAAGGGAGAAAGAGAGAAAAATTGGGGGTGCAAGTAAAGGGGGAGAAACAGACCCAAATGAAGGAGAAGTCAGGTCCAAGTCAGCTGGCCCCGTTACTAACCCCTTTGAACCTTCTAGGCACCTATATCCTAGCTACCCCAGTTGTTGACCTAGTTAAATAGTTTGTTTCAGCAACGAAATTCAGGTTTTGTTCTATCTAAATCTGATTTAAATTTTTCCAAAATAGCTAATTCTTGTCAAAATACGAGTAAATGAATTATTGACTCGGGTGCTACCGACCATATGATATGGGACAAAAATAAAATACGAAATGTCACACAAATTAAAGACCCTCAACATGTAATTATTGCAAATGGAAATAAGGTCCAAATTTGTGGTTTTGGTACGACCAAATTCTTTACAAAAGATGTAAAAAATATTTTACACTTACCAAATTTTAATTCAAATCTATTATCTGTTAGCAAAATAATTCAAGATTTAAATTGTAATGTCATATTCTGACCAAATAGAGTGCCCTTTTGGGATCAAAAATCAGGAAAGAAGATTGGTGAGGGTTTGTTTTTTTTAAATGGTTTTTATTATCTTGAAAAAAACACCAATAGATGTCATGTGTCATTTAGTTCGGTAGATTGTAACAAGTTGGTGCACTGGAGATTTGACCACCCATCTGACCAAGTTTTAAACAAATTTTTTTGTTATAACTTAGACTCTAGTAATTGTGATGTTTGTAAGCTTTCAAAACATACCATGTTACCATTTTCTTTATCCACCAAT
>CAIGRS010174693.1:0-14173 GCA_903798395.1 Fraxinus floribunda | reverse complement strand
AACATTACATTATTAATTATTTAATGAACCAAAAAATTTAATATAAACTAAGCAAACGTGCATTGCACGTTGCTTAAACCTAGTATATATATATATATATAATGGTGAAGAAGAAACCTATTAAGTCCTACGACAATTTGTTCTATGCAGGTGACGTTCATCCTTGTAGAATATAATAGAAAGATACACATTTTCAGGGGCAGAAAATTGAATATTTCTTGCTATCCACACATTTTACATATTTTAAATGAGTTTTACTTGCACGATTTTCTTTCTACATATAGGATGATATTGAGTAATCGAGTAAGACTAACTAGTAAAGCAAAGAAATCTTTTGCAATCATATCATAGAATTTAAACAGATGTTAGCCATGTATTGACATTAAGATTTTAAATTTTCTTTTACTATTTTTGGCGGATAAAAAATCTTAAAATATAAATTATATGTAGCTCTTGGCAAAAGTTTAAAGACAACCTTAAGGATAGGGTTTGTTTGGTAATAAGAGACTTTAGCGTTATCCACTTTGCAAAAAAAAAAAACTACAACTAAAAGATGCAAATTAATTGCACAAAAGTCAAGTCATAGAATGAATACTACAAACATGGTCTCGTCCACCACTACCTCAGCAACTGCTTATTTTGCTTGTCATAATTTTGTGCCATCAAAATGTTACAACATAGTTTCATGTCCATTTCCTACATATTTTGCTCCCAGAAAATTACTCATTTGTAGAAGCTCCGCCGATGATTTGACGGCTGAAAGCACAACAGAGGCCGAACCAGAGTGGGAGACGCCAGCCGAAGTTCTAAAAGGGCCTCCATCTTTGATATCAGCTCTTAATGTCGAAAAGGCTATTCGTGGTATTGGTATGTAATTAACATCGATCATTGGATATTTTCATTTCCGGTTCCCTTTTCGATTTGTTGAAGAATATATTTTGGCTAATCTAAGTCGTAATTGGGCTTCAAATCTGACAACTCATTTAAACCTTAGACGGATAAATTGCTGGTTTGAACTTTTTGAGTGTCGATGCCACATTGACTCGAGTATTCACCTTGAAACACCAATGCTTTTATTTGAGTAACCCGTTATTATTTTCATCTCACTTATACATAACAGTAAAATCGTCACCATATCCGGAGCTTACAGTTGGTTAACGAAGTATTCTTTAGAGTGCAGCAATTACTGATGCAGATCACTATGGGAGACTTGGGCTTCGAAGGGCGTGTTCGTATGATGAGGTCCTTAAAATTTCAACATAATGAAGCAATAAAGGAAAAACCAAGTTTCCAGTTTTTACCCACCCAATATTCATATCTTGCAGGTTACAGTTCAATACAAGAACAAGGTTGCAGAAGTGATGAACAAGGGTTTATCTGAAGAAGAGCTTAGCAAGGAGTTGGAGCTCTTAAGAGTTAATTCTCCATCGATTGTTCTTTTTCTTCCTCCCGACTAAACATATTTTGAATAACGTAATTTTTTGTGGTCAGGAATCACATTCTATATTATCTTCAGTAGAGGAGAGAAGGCTTTATGATTGGAGTTTAGCAAGAAATGAGAAACCAGACAGATACATGTGGCCCTTTGAAGTTGACATAACTCAAACTCCTACAGAAATCCCTCCTCCTCCGGTAAATAAATTAAATTTTTTATTGGGCCTGGCAAAATTACATTTTCAACAGTAAATAGAATTAGTGTTAATAATTAAGGATAAAGCTTGAGCAGTCATTTTCTTTTTTCGGTTTTTCTAAATATATTTTCAACTAGGTAAAAAATCTGGAAAGCTCGAGTATTTTTGTTGACTTGAAAATATTCGTCCGGTATGATCAAACCGGTTGCATTTTGCAGGAACCAGAGGACGTGGGGCCAACTCGATTAGTCGGATATTTCATACTTAGCTGGTTAATACTATCCTTCACACTGTTCATTGTCCTCAATCGATAAGGCAATTAATCACTCAATTATCTCTGTTATTTTTCATTTGTTGAATTTTTCCACATAAATTGTTTTATTAAATTCTTCAACTTCAATGGCTGAATGAATATAATTTCTCTAATTTCCCAGGACGTAATGCTACAGGCCAGTAATCATTGAAAGCTCGAGTGCATTAGACAAAATGAAAACGAAATGTTGCATCTTCAATCCCACTTAATTCAGTTTCAGCTTGCTTGCTTCTTATTTCGTATTGATCCATCAAATAATGAACTGAGATTATTCGGTATTTTAAAATTAAAATTTAACTTGCTCCGTGCAAGAAGATTTAACACAAATGACTTGGAACCAATCGTATAATGCTAGCTCATGTGATATGCACTACTCGATAGTATATCCAGTATAAATCAACAAAAAACATATAATGAAAGAAAATCGTCCTGAACTTACTTGCAGGGCGTTGTTCAGTAAACCCTTTTTAATTTTCAATTTTGATTTTAATTTCAGATTTAGTAAAAATTTAGAAGTCTTAATTTTCAATTTTATCGGTTCTTCATTTGGAATTTCACTCATAAGTGTGTTTGTGCATACTTATTTAATACCTAAATAAGCTTAAACATTAATTAAATGAGCGAATTTCTGCTCACAATTTTGTGTTGACATGTTAGATCGCCTTGATGTTTAAAATTGTTATTGATACATGAGCTATGCATGACCAAATATGTTATTTTGAGCACAATAGTTATGATTGATTGTTATCTAAATGTGAAAATTTTTTATTGATGGAGAAAGTTTTGAATTGGTAGAACTAGGTTGTGAGTTGTTCAATAATTTATATCAACCTACATTTTTTATCACTTAACCTGAGATACGTTTGGGAGGTGGTCAAGCCGGTTAAGAATATTATCTAGATGTGTGTTGATGTAGTTGCATCATCAACCCTACGTTTGATCACATTTATCTAATTGGACACATGCTCCTTCATATTGCACACATGATCTCCCATTTCCTTTTTCGATACTAGTGAACCTCACTTTCATTTCCTCCCTCAATTCGTCCAGCCTGATCTCAATCTCCTCCCTCTGTTCAGTCAACAGAGCTCTTATCTCATCCAAAGACACATGCCTCACTGGTGGACGATTTCCCAAGCTAGAAGTTGATGGCAGGTCGTTGACTGGATTGCAATGCTCTTTTTCTTCACCTTCACTGAAATCTCTCAAATGAAGTCCATTTGCATTATCTCTCGGAGATTTCTGGCCTCAGTTGTTGTTCTCATCATTTCATATCACTTTACCTTCTGGTGGACAATTTTGTATTTCAATTTATTGAACAATGAGACTGTTCAAAACGGGGTCTGTTGCATCTTCCAAAGGAACTAAATCAACAAAGTATGACTATAATTCTTCTTCAGCAGTAGTGCACAACGTCGCCCACGAGTGCACCTGCAATGAGAGTGCACAATGCCGCCCACACGAGAAAATATCGTCAAAATGAATTATTATATATTTCACATGTATGAGCGCAGTTGTATATGTAAATTGATCACGTGTGTCTTGTCAAAAAAAAATCTGAATATGTTCTGGCTTGAGGTTGTCTTGTGCTAGACCACTGCAACATCCTTTGGAGGTCGTCACCAATTTTACTCGAGAATCGAGCTCCCAACTCCGGAATTGCCTCGTACACCTACAACAACATGACGTTTGTAACAGTGGTTACCATATATGAAAATACAAAACAACGTGCACTGAATAGAAATGAAATAAATACAGACACATATATTCTTGAATAGCAAGAGAGAATCCATACAACATGTAAGACATCTTGTTACAATCATTGACCTTTGCCGACTTCGCCTTTCTCCCTCATCTACGTATCAGTGATTTGATTAGAATTTTAAAACGTACTGTCCCCCCATGGGTAGGCATTGAATAAATCCAAGTTGTCTACAATGGAGAGTATCATGATGTAACCTTACATTTCGGTCTTTCGAATTGAATACCCCTTCAGTAATTAGTGCCAATCGAAGCTTGTAACGATCATTACGGTCTACACATTTCAAGAAAACATTCTCCAGGTCGCTACAAGTTACTTGGCCTTTATTAGAAAACATTTTGTCCCGTAGCTGGGTTTTCTCTAGAATTTTGTCGGAAGCCAACCCTTTAGGTGCTTGATCACACTTCAAGCCTATTATTAATACAAACTCCGGCCTTCCAAATCTTGCAAACATTTGGTTCATCTTGAACCAAGCCTCAAAATATTTTGGGCACACTACCGATTTATTCACAATTGCATGAATTAATTGCTTAGACAATTTGAGTTCCAGCAACTTCCCAGCATTCTCTATACAACGGTCCTCGAACCAACTCTTTTGTTGTCCATCGAATTTGTCGAGGACAACTATAATGTATCTGGTGTTGTTGACCTATGAAATTTGTGCAAGAACGCGCTTTTCCTCCGAAATTTTATATCTATGTGAGAAAGTCATCTACAGATAACAAAAATTAACAAAACAAATAGTATGAAAAACCTATTAATTAAATAAAATGACCTAAGAAATATATGAAATCACTTAACTATTGAAAATTCTTGCTATCTAATCAAATAGGTACACAAGAATTATACCTATAGATTCAACAAAATGCAAGAATTTGAAATTCTAACTATTTATATAAACATGTTAAGGACACAAATAACCTATTGGATATATCAATGTAGTAACAAAGTGGTTCCCACTACAAAAGAAAATCACAAGTTGACCGCATTAACGATTAGAATTATACATATCTTGATGTAACAATAATTTTCTATTTTTGTGTTACGACGTGTAACTTTTCTAAATAACATGTTTTTGCATATATCTCTATCAAATATGGTTACAAGTGGATGATCAAAAAACAAAATTAAAAAGAATGAAATAGACTTAGGAAAAAGGGTTTTTGGTGGCCTAAAAAGAATAGCTTTTTCATAGTATGAAGGAACATGATCGAATACAAAGAACTCCATCATTTCAAATCCTATGAAAAACGAAACAAGAGATATTACAAATTTCACTACATTTGCAAATATATATATATACACACATACATGTCAAGGATACGTTACCTTGATCTTAGGAGACTGATTTGTACAGATTTCTTATTTCCATTTTTACTGTAATTACCATGTATAACTTTACTTTGTAACTATATATAAAAGATTTACTCACCACGATTGAAGTGTGGTGAATTGTCCGAACTCTCTCATGGTATCAGAGCATTTCAAGGATTAGCCTCCATCGATCCATTTGCTTCAATGGCTTCCGAAAAAACCTCCTCCACCCTTCTCCCTTTCAACACCATGATTCACATGATAACCATCAAATTATCATCCTCTAATTATCTCCTATGGAAGAGTCAGCTTCTCCCTCTACTTGAAAGCCAAGAATTACTCGGCCATGTGGATGGCACTCTACAACCACCGCCACTCTTTGACCCTGAAGCTTCTAAGACGCCAAACAGCAAACACTTGGTGTGGAAGAACACTGATCAGCTTCTTCTGAGCCTCCTGCTCTCCTCTCTCACGGAGAAAGCCATGGCCGAGGTTGTAGGCCTCTCCATCTCACGCGAGGTCTGGTTGGCATTCGAGAACACCTTCAGTCATTGATCAAAAGCCAGATAAATTCGTCTCAAGGACGACCTTCAATTGATGAAACGTAGGACTCGATCGATAACAGAATATGCCAGAGTGTTCAAAGCCTTTTGTGATCAACTCCATGCCATTGGAAGACCCGTTGACAGGACTGATAAATCCCACTGGTTCTTCTGATGGTTGGTTCAGAATTCACTAGCTTCTCTTTTCATCCCTTTGGTTGTCGTATTTATCCTTGTTTGCGTGATCATATGCCCCACAAATTTTCTCCTCGCAGCATCCCTTGCATTTTTTTAGGATACAGTCCTTCTTATAAAGGATTTCGTTGCCTTGACCCCGCTACCTCCAGGATTATCACCCGACATGCCCAATTCGATGAACACCAATTTCCCTCTAAACATAGCTCTCAGGCCCAGCCCATCTCCTCACTCCACATTTCAAATTTCTTGAACCAAGCCTACCTTATCCCAACCTACCCTCACTATCCCCTTTGCATCATTCTTTGCATATTACTACATCTAGGTCTAACCCATGTGTTATTTGTACTGATCCATTGAACAAGTCTTTGCAGGTTACTTGACTCTTCTGCATGTCCCTCTTCACTTTCTCAAGAGCCTCAACCGCTTTCTATTGGATCTATTGTTACTCGCTTCTCACTACTCATGCTCCTGCTCCAGCTCCTCATATGGGTTCTCATCCCATGATCACACGAGCTAAAGCTGGCATTTTCAAGACTCGCCATCCAGTGCATCTCAGTATTTTAGGATCCTCTAAATTGCTCACTGCTCTTCTTGCCTCCACTGAGCCTAAAGGATTCAAATCTGCTGCTAAGAATCCTACATGGCTTGCTGCCATAGATGAAGAAGTTCAGGCTCTGCAACATAATCACACTTGAGTTTTGGTCCTTAGACCGGCTAACACCAACATTGTCGATTCCAAATGGGTATTTCGGACCAAGTATTTTCCTGACGGATCCATTGAGCGCCTCAAGGCTCGGCTTGTAGCCAAAGGCTACACCCAAGTACCTGGTCTTGACTACACTGACACTTTCAGTCCTGTTGCCAAAGCAACTACTGTTCGCGTTGTGCTATCTCTTGCTGTTACAAGCAGATGGCCTCTCCATCAACTTGATGTAAAAAATGCATTTCTCAATGGCACTCTCACTGAAAATGTCTATATGGAACAGTCCCCTGGGTACATTGATCCTCGATATCCAAATCATGATTACAAACTGAAGAAAGCTCTCTATGGCCTCAAGCAAGCCCCTCGTGCCTGGTTTCAGCGCTTCAGTTCTTTTCTTCTTTCTTTGGGGTTCTCTTGTAGTAGTGTAGACACCTCTCTCTTCGTCTTTCATCAACAGTCTAACACTATTTATCTGCTTTCGTATGTTGATGATATCATCATCACTGGCAACAACTCTTCTCTTCTTAATCGCTTTGCTTGCAAGCTCAATTCTGAGTTTGCCACCAAGGATTTGGGCTCCCTCAACTACTTTCTTGGTCTGGAAGCTACTTACACTTCTGATGGTCTCTTTCTCAGTCAGCTTAAATATGCTCGAGATATTCTGACTCGAGCACAGTTACTTGACAGTAAGCCAGTTCACACTCCTATGATCGTCTCTCAGCATCTGACTAGTGGTGAACCTGCTTTCTCAAACCCCACTCTCTACAGATCTCTAGTTGGTGCTCTTCAATACTTAACCATTACTCGCCCTGACATTGTTCATGCTGTTAACTCTATCAGCCAATTCCTGCATGTCCCTACTACAGATCACTTTCTTGTTGTCAAGCGCATTTTACGCTATGTTAAGGGTACACTTCACTTTGGTCTTTCTTTTCGCCCTTCAGTTGTTTCCGATACCCTCGTTGCTTACTCTAACGCTGATTAAGCTGGTTGTCCCGATATTCGTCGCTCCATCTTTGGCTACTCTATTTATCTTGGCGATAATCTGGTCTCTTGGAGTGCTAAGAAGCAACCCACTATTTCCCGTTCTAGCTGTGAGTCCGAATATCACGCCCTTGCCACTACTGCAGCTGAACTCCTTTGGCTCACTCATCTACTTCATGATCTCAAGGTTTCCATTTCCCAGAAGTCCATTCTCTTATGAGACAACAAAAGTGCAATCTTCCTAAGTTCCAATCCCGTTTCACACAAACGGGCAAAGCATGTTGAATTAGACTACCATTTTCTTCGAGAGCTTGTTGTTGCTAGCAAACTTCGCACCCGATATGTGCCCTCTCATCTGCAGATTGCCGACCTCTTCACCAAAAGTGTCTCTCGACCTCTCTTTGAATTCTTTTGTACCAAGCTTCGTGTTCGTTCAAATTTGACGCTCAGCTTGCGGGGGGTGTCAAGGATACGTTACCTTGATCTTAGGAGACTGATTTGTACAGATTTCTTATTTCCATTTTTACGGTAATTACCCACTATAACTTAGCTTTGTAACTATATATAAAAGATTTACTCATCACGATTGACGTGTGGTGAATTGTTCGAACTCTCTCAATACCCACCCACTTCTCTTTTCTCTCCTAGTATTAAACCAATAAGTTCTTAAAAGGAAAAGGAACAGAAAAAGCACGAAATTGGCAGAGTGTACATGTCCTAATATATATGGTAGTAGTTTATGGACTTGAATGAATGAATAGTTTGTATGCTATTAAACACCGTGTATATTCACAGATCTATTTATATATATGCAGTGTATTCAGATAATATGGTATATCGTCATCATGTCCACAATTCCTGTATCCTTGTCTTCTATAAGTGGACTCAAAGAATTACCACCTATATCTTAAATATATATGTGTCAATTTCTGGTTCTAGACCTCTGTTTTGCGTGTTGCCAACTATGAGCTGCTTGGGCAGGTAAAGGGTTTAAGTATCGAATATCTGTTTTTGATTTAAGTAATTGGAGTATAACCCCCCACTATCACGTTTCAGTAAATCTCTTTTCAAATTAGAAAAACTTCTAATGATGATCAAGTCCAAATAATCGGGAGAAAGAGTCCATGGGCACATTAATCAACAATAGATCACATGAAATAATGAAGAGTCCATGAAAAAAAAAACAAAGTTATTTAAGAAAAATGTCAAGAACTGACCATAAATTTTGGAACACTTCAACGAGATTCAAGCAAAAACTGGAAGGGATTCACAATTTATTGGCTATAGGAGACTCGTGATCGGCGTCAACAATTCAAGTGGAAAAATTTCAGAGTTGAGAGAGAGATTAGGGCTTCAGAGTTCTGGCTTCTACTTTTCACGCAAAGCTATATTTTGTTGTAAGCTTTTTTTGTTTTTTTTTTTTTTAAGTTGGTGGGTCGAGTCGATTTGTTTGTGACAGGTTTGATGGGCAAACCACCCAAATTGAACCAAACCATTTCAAGAGAACCCAACTAAAAATTATGCTAATTTGGATTGATTTTCATGGTAAACCCATAATCCTATCTGATTCAATTAAAACCAACTAAAAAAATATGAAAAACCAGTGGTTATGACCAACTCTTAGCCTCTTAGGGAGAATGTAGCATATAATACATGCATTAAAATTTGTACTTTTTTAAATATGTCGTACAGATTGTGTGTCAAATTTCTATTTGCTAACACAATTTATAATTATTATATGAAAAATTTTGTTTTCACAGTGGAATCTGAAATTCACATTGAGGGCATTTTGGTCAAAATTTTAGCAAAATGGAAATAGAACAAATTTTGGACATCTTTTCAAATGATCATGTGAAAGTTGACATTTCTTTTAATTTCTTTAATTTTAATTATTAGTTGACTCAATTGGATCAATTAATTTTAATTATATATTTAATTAGGTTCACAACTTTTCAATTATAAAATTTATCAACTTTTACCAAAATCTATTAAAAATCAAATTTTAATCTCCATTGAATAAGGACTTATTAATATTAAATTATATTTTTAATATTAGGTTGTCGTGTCATTTCAGTGGGCAGTTTCTATTACGAATTATTATTTAAATCAATATTTTAAGGTCATCCCAACCATTAGCATCAAATTGGTACAACTTTCACACTATTTTGCAAAGTCTTTTACAACCATTATATCAAATATTACACTGAATGAACAGTATTTTCTTTATTTTATTATTTTTAAATTCTCAACAATTAATTTACTATAAGTATTAATTAAGAATAATTACCAAATTAAAATAAATATAAATAAAGTAAATCATTGAGTAATGAAAGGATATAATAGAAATTAAAATTTATTGTGGTATAAAAGGAAGGGCGAAATTTTACACCACTATATATACACACTCCATTTAAAACACATTTTTTTTTTACGTTACCCCCTTTTCTATGTCGATTGGATTATTATGGAATATTAGAAGTTAATTAAAATGTGGGGAGGAATATGTTAGATCCAGTTGTTGATTAGAAATTTGTTTGAAAAGGCAAGATAAAGGAAGAAATTAAGAAATTTTCTATTTTCTTGCCAGAAACCATACGGAATACTCACATGGAGTGGACCCGATGTGAATTAAATATTGTCACAATAAAATAGGGTCACCTCCATGTGTGTATTCTGTATGGTTTCAGGCAAAAATTCCTTTTGTACATGTAGATGTTCTCAAAAATTAAACACATACTATTGAATAAAAATTCTAGTGATCCATAGATTGCAATTAAGCTTTTATTAGCCAACTGAAAACTTTCTCAAAATTTCCAGAGGCCAACAACTGAAATCAACGACAACATTATGGAAACATTGAACGGAGCAGATGATTGGCCTTGATCATCATCACTTTTTCGACCATAAAAAGTAAACATTTTTTTGTTACTGTAAAGGCGTGATTAATGTTCTTCGGTTTTTCAAAAAGGAGAATAGGAACGAAAGAGTCTCTCAAAATTAGAAAAATAAAGTAGTTAAAAAGAAAGTCAAAGTTCCTATGTTTTAGGAAATAAATTTGCACATAATTGGTTCATTATTTGCCTTCAAACCACTCAAAACTTTAATAAAAAACTTAAGCAAAGGTTTAAATCTCCTGTGTGGTTCACGGACGACTGTACGTGAAGCGAGATTTACCTAGTGCGCACTCAAGGATAGCGACTGCGGGTTCCTGGGTAAAAAAATAAAAAAAAAAGATCAATAGTTTGCCGCTTTAACTGGAACTTTTGAAAAGGTTCATAATACTAATAACCAAATAGAGGCTATAGTAGGAATTATTCTTTCACTTTTCTCATTTTTTTTAGTTAACGTAATATGACAATAACGATACTTAGTTTGGTTCACTAGTATCAGCAAAATCATGTTGCTTCAAAATTCAAGAGAAAATTGTTTAAACTTGAGAAATTTGAACTTTTAAGAACTTCTCCAAGAAAATCACTATTTTTATAGAGCATATTCTACCATTTAAAGAGTATCTATAAATTTAGAAAATAAAAATTTTAAAATTCTCCAACAACCTTTTTATATTTGACACTTAATTTTACTGCACCTAGAAAATATTTATTGTTTTTTTCAATTTTTTATTTTCACTAGCTTTCCTTGAAATTATTATATTTATTACAGAGAATTGATTTGGCTTTCCAAATTTCAAAAGTCAAACTCAGTCTCTAAGTTAAAGTGTTAATTTAAAAAGTATAATGGAACACAATTATAAAAGTTGACTTTTTAAAATAAAGAGCATATTATATTTAAAAAGTCTCTTGGGGACGCTCTGTGTGTTGCTTTGGAGGATACATCAACTCGAAAAACACGTAGGATGAAACAACAAATTAAAAGGGCAGTTAGACAACAAAGGTCGAACAATAAGACCTAAAGACCATAACATATATAAGTATGACCTAGAAACAATTTGGTCTTCGCAGTTGTTTCCTACTTATTTGGACAAGATTGAATTTTTTCGTCTCAGATGGTCTAAGATGATCGATCAGATACTCAATCCATATAAAATTCTTCTCGACTCTACTATTGAGTATTTGATACCAAATATGCAGTTAATGTGTCATACATGAACCCAGAATGATCAACAAAAATACTAAATTAACATCCCAATTAATATCATTCTACACTGCCTGATTATAAAAATGAAACTACAGAATCCAAGATGATAACTATCTGAAATTTTCAACTCCCTCAAAATGGCAAGCTCTTAGAAGTTGAACTCGATGATAGGGACTTGAAATGATCAGAAGGAACAAAATCATGAGGCTAATTAGCCCTCTCCACCATCCTTTCCATGTTGTTCTGCAAACTCTTTTGAACTAGTTGCTTCACTGCATTCCTCTCTTGACTAATCATGTGGTCGTCTTCCTCCAATGGCTCCTTTAATTGATTGCTCGTCCTGCAAAGAGGAGCTGACAATCCGCCTCCTCCACAGTTTCCCGATACTTGATTTCCTTTATCCACCCGTAAACACTCCAGTATCCTCGAAGCCCTTTTTTGTGCTAATGTGCTTCCCAAAAGTGTTAATTCAAGCAAGGATGAAACAATTCCGGCCTCAATCATGACCTGCCTATCTCCATACGACTTGTGTACCATAACCATAAGAATGTAGGATGCTTTCTCTTGGCACCCCGGAGAATCCGTCCAATTCAACACATCAATCAGAGTCGGAAATGCATCCTGCACATTGCTGATCGCCTTCCTCCCCTCACCTATAGCTACCACATTGCTAAGAATAGAGAGGATCCTCTCACTTACATCCATATCTTCTAGCTTGCTCAACATATATGGTATCAGATCGGTCTCTAATATTGGGAACAAATTTGTAGTCTCGATTGAAAGATTGTAAAGTGCTCGCAATGAGTCATGTTTAGCTTGATAACTACTCGTTCCATCAAACTCTTTTAGTGTTTTCACCAAATATGGAATTACACCTGAAGAACCTATAATTGGTTTATTGGAATCCAAAGCACTCAAGCCAAGATAATTCGCAACAACCGCTTCGGCAACTGCTCGATTAGCCAAACCGTTTGGAGATTGGATGAGCTTTAGCATTTTATGTAAAGCCCCTGCTCTAACAATGGCGTCTTTATTTCTGAGGGAGGAAAAGAGATTGGTGTAAAATTTGAATCAACATCCACATCAAGAAAATGGAATCAAACAGTTGATAAACGTAATTAAAGAGTAAAAGGGAACTGACACATCATTTGCAATGGCAAGATTTAGCAAAGCATAGAGAGCGGCGATCTGAGAATGAGAGGTGGGATCCTCAGCGTCCAGCAAAGCCACAAGGGGCGGAATGACGCCGAGAAGAGCTAGAGTAGTTCTTGCTTGTGAATCCTCCTTTGCGAGCCTCCTTACCTCTGTCGTACCCTCCAGAACCAACTCCAAGCTGCTTTGCTGCTGTAGCTTCTTAGCCACTCGCTTCAGCTCTTCCAGCGTCTCCTCTTTCTTCCTAACTTCCTCATCCTTCTCCTCATTCTCCCAGCACTCGGGTTCCTTCAAAAGCTCCGACAATTTGTCGGATCTGGGCTGCTGCTTCAAATTGATTTTATTTTTCGACTCAGAATTCTTCTTTGGCCTATTGCCGCCGCCACAGCTCACGGTGTCTATGATCTTTGACCAAAGCTTGAAAGGTTGGTCCATAAGCACCGATCCGACGTCATTGCTGCCATCGAACTTGTACATTGTTCTCCACGCCATAAATGCATTCTCCAACTCCACAAACTGCGCCTTTTTCTTTGGGAAAACTCAGCAACCGATCAAATACAAACAAAATAAGTATGTGACCACAAACAAAATAAAGTAATAGTAGGGTGTAAAGCTTAATCTTTTTGTCTATGGATTTTAATACAGAGTAATCTGTACTTCGGAAGAAGACAATAGGTTCCAGTAGTATGTGAAAAGAAGATAATGGAATTGACTATTTGTTAAATCCAATGCAGAGAAGAAAAGAAAAGGCAGAATTTCCTCAGTGCAGACTCTGTCAAGAAGCGTGCGGTGGAATGGAAGAAGTGGTGCCTTGTTAGTAGACTAGTGCTACATGTACATCAATTATAATAATTTGGTTGACATTTTTTGGAGGAAATTTGTGCATGATGTGATAGATGAATTTAGAATCAAAAGTGTAAATGTTGTATTTAAAAAAGTGTAAAGAAAATTTTATGGAAAGGAATAAACTATATGTTCATAAAAAAAAATTTCACAATGTTTTACCCCACTCACATGTGTGGGGCCCAACTAAAAAAAAAAAACCACCCCTCCCGCATTGTGAGTACTTGTGAAACTAATCGCCCCACCCCATTTCTGTAAGTGTAGCATAGTTCATATGAAAATGTGTAAATGTTGTAAGATTGTTATTAGTACCAGGGCAAATTACACGACATCTCGAAAACTAAGGCCTCGTTTTCTTTGCTGTTTTCGAATCGTTTTCTGTTTTCGATTTTTCAAAATAGTGAAAACGCGTTCTTTTTCCCGTTTTCGAAAATTCATTTTCGAAAACAAAAAAAAAAAATAACTGACGTTTTTGGCGTTTCTTTCAGAAAAAATCAAAAACACGGAAAACAACTCCTCTCTCCATTTCCCTTCTTCCTCAGATACGGATCCACATCCTCCTTCCATCAATGACTTCCTGACGCAGAACAGAAGTAACAAGATTTACTAGTGTAAATCTTGAAAACAAGAAAACTG
>CAIGRS010174686.1:0-12500 GCA_903798395.1 Fraxinus floribunda | reverse complement strand
CCGTGTCCAAAATTTGGATTCTTTTTAAACATGTCCCCGTATCCTATGTTTTAGAAAATAATGGATCCGACACTTAGATACATACCCGTACCCGAGTCCGAGCATCATAGCAAGCAACATGGCCATGCCTTGTGCTTCTTACACTTTAATCTATTAGTTGGTCTTATTAGTGAATATTTATGTACGCATTGTAATTGTTAGTGTACGTGAACTTCCACAAGGTAAAGCTGAAAAATTAGTCAATTGGAACCTTCTAAACTCAACTCAAAAGGACCCCACAAGCTCTAAGGTAGACTACATTATGTCCATCGAATGAGCAACAAGGTTTTTTTTTTTTTTTTTCTTTCAACTACATGAATGCAATTTTCTTGTAACAAAGTAAAAAGATTGTTCTTACTACTAAGTTTACCTTTCCGTTAATGCTATGCTCAGTTAGTAACTTGCTTATAGAACAATTTTTTTCCTTTTATAAATAGAATACATGACCAGTGATGCACTGTAACAAAGTAAAAGATTGTTCTTTCTACTAAGTTTACAGCTCCATGTTAATGCTATGCTCAGTTAGTAGCTTGCTTATTTAGTAGCTTGTTCTAAGGACTTTAGAACAATCTTTTTCCTTTTATGAATAGAATTCATGACTAGTGATGCACTGTGTATTGTAAGCAAGATCTCTTCATTGTCAGTATGGTGAAAAAGTATTAATAAATCAATAACATTGTACTCATATACTTTGAGTCAATCTGAGATTGTTATTGAGGATTTTGGATATGTAGAAGAGGTTCAATGAAAGTGTTGTAATTGCTTGTCTGTGTCACTGTACAATGAAACCCCGCATCGCCATTGGTAGTGCAGACATAAGCTTCTCCATGGCCAGTTATGAGATAGTGGAAATTGACTCTATTTAAATTTCACCTAATTCATGGCAAATATTTAAGTATACTCGTCTGGTTATGCATTGTTGTAAAGTTTGGTTTTGAAGTTGATGCTACTTGATAGATTGCAGAACACATGGCAAAGAAAGGAAAAATGTATTTTTTTCAGTGAGAGAGAGAGAGCAATCACATTACCACATTCAAACATTCACAAGGTACTATGAGCAGCTTACATCAGGAAACAATATGAACTACATACAAAACACACAGAGTGATAGATATTAAATAAATCAAAATATTTTACTCTATGGCTATACAAGCCCAAAGAAATTATGAAAGCATGTAAAAGATGCAAATAATTTGAAACAACTATGATTTTTCCAACTTCACCTTTAGCTTTTACAGCGTACTCTTCACAAGAACCAAATAAAACTGCAGCTACATGGTCACGTACTGCTGTACTCATCTCTTCCGTCCGGGCTGAAGACCCTTGTCATCTGTAGAGGACGTCAAGGATTTGTTATATTTGTGATGTAGGAATGCAACAATCTGACAACGAACTAGAAAAGGAATGAGAAAGAAAGATGGTCCATGAAAAGAAGAATTTAGGACAAAGAGAAAGTCTATTATTCATATATTTAAGGGTACCTATTACAATGAATAAGCCCTCTTTATAAGGAACATCCAAACTAAAATCAAAAGAAATTCTAATAAGCTAGAACTTCATCAAAATATTAAAATATAATTTGAATTAAACTCTATTTTAGAATTCTATCTAAATTCTATCTTTATGTCCATCATTTTGCTTCCACCTTTATTATCTTGCATTGGCCTCTGCAGCCTTGGTGACAATGAATTCAATTTCCCATTAGCTAAGGCTGTTAAGCCACGATGATCGGAGAGGGGGTGCATACCGAATCCCAAATATTTGGGATGAGTGGGGACGTGAGTTGCATGCAACAGAAGTGGACTCGGTCGTAGCTTAATGTGCAGAAGTAGAATGGGTTGTTGCGAGTCTTACGTCAATTATTTTCCAATAGTTATTTGCATTTTGTTTTATTCCATTTTGTTAGTTGTCCTTGTATTTCGGTTTGTTGGTACATGGTTTTGCTTATTTAAGCAGCCAACGTTTTCATTAATAAGATAATCAAATATTTGCATTAAAAATTGTGGTGCGTTTCTCACCCGAAGAGAACAATCACCTTAGTGTTTATATTCTCTGTGTTTGGGACCTATCATTGGTATCAGAGCAGTTCACTAATGGGTACTAACAAAGAGCTTATTGAGCACTTGGAGTCTGGACTCGGTGTAGTTCAGGAAGGACTACTGTGAATGGAGGAAGCTATCAATTGACTTTTGAATGTGTTGATCGCAAACCAGGAGAATCCTAACCACAGCAACCATCACCAAGAAGGCAACGATGGGGGTCGGCAGATCATTTCCTCCAAAACGGCAAAGCTAGAATTCCCACGATTTTCAGGGGATGACCCAACTGAATGGTTCAACCGTGTGGAACAAATCTTTGAGTACCAGGACACGGCAGATCACCAAAAAGTTCCTATGGCAGCTTATCACCTTGAAGGGAAGGCCAACCAGTGGTGGCAGTGGCTTCGTAGGACGTTACAGGAAGGACATGTGATTTCATGGGAAAGATTCCAAGAAGAATTATGGGCTCGCTTCGGACGATCAGGCTGTGAAGACTTTGATGAAGCTCTATCAAGAATTAGGCAACTAGGGACGTTGAGAGACTATCAACGTGAGTTCGAGAAGCTCGGTAACAAGGTAAGTGGATGGACGCAGAAGGCGTTGGTGGGGACGTTCAAGGGCAGCTTGAAGGCTGAGATTTCTGATGGGATTCGGATGTTTAAACCGCAATCCCTTAAGGAGGCCGTCAATTTAGCACGGATGAGAGATGAGCAGCTTGCACGACAGCGGCGGTTCATGCGACCACCACTTATGATAACTCCCCTAACTCTTCCACAACCTACTTGTGTAGCTCCTGCTACCCCAACTGCTCCATTGAGGCGTTTAGCCTTGCAAGAGATGCAGAGGAGACGAGTGCAAGGCCTCTGCTTTAACTGCAATGAACGATTTACGGCTGGGCATCGATGCTAAAAACCTCAGCTATTACTCTTGGAGGGCTATGCAGCTGCTGGTAATATGGTCTATGAGGATGCCACTGATCAACAAACAGGAGAATTTGACCAAGGAGAAGATACGGGAGAGGTACAAGAACCGGAACTGGAGTCTGAAATCATGCTACACGCATTGACAGGAGGGATTGCCCCAAGAACGATGCGTATGACAGAAACTATGAGCTCTTACGAAGTGTTGGTGTTGATCGACGCACAATTTCATTAGTGCTAGCTTAGCAAACACGCTGCATCTACCAGTGGTACCAACGGAACCATTCATTGTTCGAGTTGTTAACGGCGAACGGCTAAAATGTCAAGAACGATTTGATAAAGTATCGATGAATTTACAAGGCATGAAGTTTTATCTCACCCTCTTCTCTCTGCCTTTATCAGGCCTTGATCTGGTACTGAGCATCCAATGGTTGGAAATGTTGGGTTTTGTGGTTTGTAATTGGAAGCAACTAACCATGGACTTCGTCTGGAATAATCAAGCCTGACAGTTGCAAGGATCGGGTGAGCAGTCCATTCAAGAGGTTGCATTAAAAGAACTCTCAAAAGATTACCGACAAGGCCAGACGTTATTTGCGGTACGTTTTCCTTCTGCTACAGAGGAAGTCTTACAAGGTGCAGTTCATGGCATTATTCATCAAGACATGCAACGGGTAATACAGGAGTACACAGACGTGTTCCAAGACCCCTCGTTTTTACCACCTGTACGCGAGGTAGCCCACTGCATTACACAAAAAGATGGCACTGAACCTATTAATGTATGTCCTTATAGATATGCTCACTTCCAGAAAGAGGAAATCGAAAAGCAAGTATAGGAGATGCTGGATTCCGAACATATTCGTGCTAGCACCAGCCCATTTTCCTCACCGGTATTACTTGTTAAAAAAAAGATGTTAGCTGACGATTTTGCACGAACTATCGCGTACTTAATAACGCCACTATCAAAGATCGTTTCCCCATTCCAACAGTGGAAGATATGCTGGATGAATTATACGGAGCCTCATATTTTACGAAACTGGATTTACGAGCATGATACCACCAAGTAAGGGTAAATCTTCCTGATATTTCTAAAACTGCTTTCCGTACTCATAATGGCCATTACGAATACCTCGTAATGCCTTTTGGCCTATGTAATGCACCGTCTACATTCCAGGCCATCATGAATTCAATATTTTGACCTCACCTTCAAAAGTTCATTCTGGTCTTCTTTGATGATATTCTCATATATAGTCTACTTGGGATAAGCATGTGACACATGTGGCACAAACTCTGGACATTTTGAGACAGCATAAGGTTTTTTGCTAAGGCAAGCAAGTGTGTTTTCGGCCAACAAGAATTGGAGTATCTAGGGCATATCATCACGCTGCAAAGAGTGAAAGTTGATGATAAAAAAATTACAGCCATGCTTGCATGGCCCCGACCTACTAACATTTCTGAAGTACGTGGATTTTTAGGCTTGACAGGCTACTACCGAAAGTTCTTCCAAAATTACGGCATTATCGCTCGACCCCTTACCAACCTACTGAAGAAAGGGAAGTTCGGATGGCATGAAGCGACCAATACAGCATTCTCTGCTCTTAAGCAAGCAATGACCACCACTCCCACTTTGGCTATGCCTAACTTCAATGACTCTTTCACCATTGAAACCGATGCCTCCAAAGAAGGGATTGGCGCAGTTCTAACTCAACAAGGCAAGCACATTGCCTACATAAGTCGTGCACTTGGAGTTACAAAAAAATCATGGTCAACCTATGCCAAGGAGATGCTTGCAATTGTAGAGTCCATACGCATGTGGCGACCTTATTTATTAGGAAGGATTTTCTTCGTTCAAACCGACCGACGTAGCTTGAAATATTTTCTGGATCAACGTGTAGCGACGCCGGAGCAGCAAAAGTGGGTAGCCAAATTAATGGGCTACGACTACGAAATTATTTATCGTCCAGGTCGTGAGAACTTAGCGGCTACGCTGCTGTAACCTTGTGGGAAGAAATTAAAGCTACTTACGAAGGAGAATCTTATATTCAGTCCATAAATCAGGTAGCCAAGGCTCAACCAGAAGGTCCATATTCACAACGCCAAGGACTTTGGTTATTTAAAAGAAGGGTGATTATTCCTTCGTGTGCGACGCTGCGCACTAAGCTACTGCATGAGGTACACAACACCAAAATTGGTGGCCACTCAGGCGTCTTGCGGACATTCAAACGGTTAGCCGAACAATTTCATTGGCCTAAAATGCACCAATCTATCCATGAGTATGTCAAGCACTGTGAGGTATGCCAAAAAATGAAGTTTGAGACACTTTCCCCTGCTGGATTCCTACAACTTTTGCCCATCCCATGCCAAGTTTGGGATAATATTACTCTCGACTTCGTCGAAGAATTGCCGACATCCCACGGCAAGGATACAATTTTAGTAGTCGTTGACAGGTTAAGTAAATTTTCCCATTTCTTAACTTTGTCCCACCCATTTACTGCTAAAAGCATGGCTAAAAAACTCGTGGAGGGAGTTATCAAGTTGCATGGCCTTCCGAAATTGATCATTAGCGATCGGGATCCAATCTTTATTAGTCGATTTTGGCAAGAATTCTTTCACATGTCAGGTACTCAACTGAAACTCAGCTCCGCCTATCATCCACAAACCGACGGCAGACGGAAGTGTCAATCGATGTGTTGAACAATATCTTCGCTGCTTTGTTCATCAATGGCCACACAAGTGGAACACTTATATTTCCTGGGCTGAGCTATGGTATAATACAACGTTCCATGCGTCTACTGGCATGACTCCATTCCAAGCATTGCATGGTCGTCTGCCTCCTCTCCTTCCCATTTACCATAGTGGTGAATCATCGGTACATGAGGTAGACCAGAATCTTGTGTCCAGAGATGAGTTGCTACATCAACTTAGAGCAAATTTGGAGGCTTCCATTAATCGTATGAAGCAGACAGCGGATAAAAAGCAGGAGGGATGTGACTTTTGAAGTGGGTGATATGGTGTTTCTCAAATTACACCCCTATCGGCAGCAATCGATTTTCAAATGTGTCCACCAGAATCTTGCTAGTCGCTTTTACAGACCATATCCAGTCATATAGAAAATCGGAGCGGTTGCATACAAGCTTCAATTGCCGGAAGGAGCTCGAATCCATCCAGTCTTCCACGTCTCACTGCTCAAAAAATTCGTGGGAAATCTGGTGGTTCCCTCAACAAAACTTCCACCACTAAATGATGAAAGCATAATTCTACTGGAAACTCAAAAGATCTTGGACACTCGCTGGGTCAAACGAGGGAACAAGTTTGAAGAAGAGAGCTTGGTTCAGTGGAAGCGTCTACCAACGGAAGAGGCCACATGGGAGACAACCAAGTTGTTGCTTGACTAATTTCCACATATGGGCCTTGAGGACAAGGCTCCGCTTGATGGGGGAGGAATTGTTAAGCCATGACGATCGGAGAGGGGGTGTAAACCGAATCCCAAATATTTGGGATGAGTGGGGACGTGAGTTGCATGCAGCAGAAGTGGACTGCGTCGTAGCTTAACGTGCAGAAGTGGAATGGGTTGTTGCGAGTCTTACGTCAATTATTTTCCATTAGTTATTTGCATTCTGTTTTATTCCATTTTGTTAGTTGTCCTCGTATTTCGGTTTGCTGGTACATGGCTTTGCTTATTTAAGCAGCCAACGTTTTCATTAATAAGATAATCAAATATTTGCATTCAAAATTGTGGTGCGTTTCTCTCCCGAAGAGAACAATTACCTTAGTGTTTATATTCTCTGTGTTTGGGACCTATCAAAGGCTGGTAGAAAATGAAGGCGGACAAAACCATTTACAGACTCATCTCTACTAAGCTTCGAAGCTCCTTGCAATCTAAGCTTTGCTTTTGCAGACTCAATTGCTTGCGTATAACTTGACAAGCTTGGGGTGTTCTGCGAGACATTATCAGGAAACTCATGTTTTGTTGGAAGAGATTTTCTGATTTTCCTTGCTAGTTTGTCTTCCTTAGACCCAAATCATCATTGATAGTTTGATTCCATCTCCACACCATTTTCCGCGAATGTGGCTGGACAGCAGGATGATCAGATTGTGGCACATTCTCTGAAATTGGCGAAGGAGCTTCTGACAATGTTGGTTCATCAACTATGGCATTTGAACAGAAAGAATTTTCAGAAAATTTTACAATCTCTTGTTCAGAAATATCATGGGCTGCACTTTTTTCAGACTTGAGTTTGACTTCTCAGTTTCCATTTCTAACTTTTCAGAAGCCAGTTCTACGGATGCAGAAACCTTTCTCAAATTGTGTTTGACCATCGCAAGTTCATTTTGTGGTGGTTCTTGCACTGGTTCTGTTTGATGAGTCACGACTTTCTCTAGGTTGCGTTTGGGCTTATCTAAATGAGCAGATTCTAAAGCGCTGTCGTCCCCATTGGTTGTAGCTGAAACCTTTCTGACAGTTCTTTTTTATTTTCCAGCTTTGGTCTCAACAGTAAGCGTACCAGCATGTTTTCATTGAGATTTCACGTTAACATTTTCTTTGCTCGAGCAGGTGGTTGCCAATAGCGGGACCATGAACAATGTTCAAGCCTGTTCCAAGCTGAATTTGGTTCAGTCAGATCATATTGAAGGCTCAGAGACACAACAGTTGGCGATGAGGTAAGAAGTTTAAAGGCAAAAGCTTTTGTTGTTTGGTTCTCTGAGCTATGAGATGAGATTATTCCAAATGTCTCCACCTGTTTAGCATCATCTGAATGTGCGAAGGTCATGTCTGCCAATCTGTACAAGGGCGCAAAGTCGTCGGAACAAGTTGAAAGGACCATACTCTTGATAGCAGTGTCGGTCCCATCTCTCTGAAGCAAGTGAATTAGCAACTTGGTTTCGCTCACATGGAAAATAGTATCATGATCAAAGTAAAGTAGATGCTCGATATGTTTGAGTGTAGCATGGATAGACCACGGTCCTCCACCACATGTGATGCAATGGACGTCTAGAGAGGAGTCCGTCCCTATCTAGATGTGCCAAAATCCAAGTCGACGCTCAAGAAGCAACCTATCAAGAATGGTTCATAGTTCAGCCTCAAGTATATAGTAATCACTATAAATTGAGAAGAAGACACAAACACATCGTCTAGATTGATCCTAAATGATATCCCTACCATTGGCAAAGTCATCCCTGATGCAATCATCAGTGTTGGTCTTGTAAGATGCCGTTGGTGGATTTAGCCAGAAAACCAAAAATAGGACGGGAAGGTAGAGGAAGAGTGAGAATGAGAGAAATACAAGATAGAGTAATATCCAAGTTCTCTTACCAGTGCATAAATAAAAATAAAAATTCTTGTGCGAAGAAGAAAGATAGTGCGATAGATCCGTGCCAATAATTCTCCAAGATTCCATAGCAATCTCTTGCTACTTTGTATCATTCCTTGTAGTCCATAAAAACCAAAGGAACAAAGGAATGATAGTGCGAATATGGTCACTCGTACAAACTGGCCTGAGAACACTAACATCTGGAAACTAGATGGCACCAAATCCGTCGCTGAATCACAACATCAACAAGGTGTAGGCCCTACCACAATTGCCAACAGAAGGAGACCTTCAGAGGAATAATGGAGTTCCAAATCATGTAATGGATATTGTGATGCGAACAATCTGATCAAACAAGCTGCAAGGCAAATCTGGGAGAGAAACTACCATCTGATGTGTCTTTCCACATGATACGATCAAGAACATGAGAGCACAGTTGTATGTTCCCAGTCTGCTCGACCATAAAAGGCGGAAGAAGCTGTAATGGACGATCAATACCCCAGCTTGTATTGTTAAAGAAATTTTAAACCCAGATATACGTGTGATGTTGGTGTGGAAACAAGGCCACAAGGGTAAAATCTCCTATCCAACAATCATGCCAGCAAAAAATTGTGACCCTAACTCAACACCATCAAATATGTGTTTTTGCCTATGGAGTGCTAATATATTATTTTCCCAGCAAGAACTGAGGTCATAGTGATCGCTGAGATAAAAGAAGTCATCAGAGCTTTATGGAGAATGTGTAATATCCTACAATCTCCTAAACTCATAGCTACCTTTCTCTTTAAGGAGGCAAAGATCTTTCCACTTCCTTCGATGCAAGGAATGATGGATTCATAGAATTTCAAAAGAATTTAGTAAATATACTCTCCAGCTTCTTCAAAACAATCTCGGGAGATGGTAATCAGAAGTAAATAGAGTGGAATAGAGCACAGAACAGACCTAGTACCTAGTAAAGTAATCTGACCCCCGGGAGGCAGTAACCTCAATGCTCAGTCCGATATTTTGCTCCTGACTTTGTGAATCAGGTCATCATAAAGAATGATCCCTTGAGCCCCTTTAAATAAAGGGACCCCAAATAAGTGAAGGGCTATTGCTGATAAGGAAAGTTTGTCAAATGCTCTAAATCTCCTAATCTGACTGGTAGACTCCCAACGTAGCAAAATAAGATAATTCTTGCCCTTTTTAACTAATTGGCCATTAACACTCCCATAGGGCTCAAGGCAGAAGCATTCGCTGCATGGATGATTTCTAACCATTGGCAAAAATGATCAAATCATGTGTAGCATCGAGAAATGACACCCAGAGATGCAGCGGCTGATTCGATCAATCCAAATATGATCAAAGCCAAACCCTTTCAGTACAAAAATAAGAAAATCTTGGTCCGTGCAATCATATGCCTCAACCGTATCGAGCTTAAGGATAACATTATCTCCCCGAGCCTCGAATTAAGATTATAAAGAAGCTCCTGAACCAGGAGGACATTATAACCAATAAGTCGGCCTGCAAAGAATCTGCTCTACTTAGGAGAAGTTATACGTGGCAGCAAAAAAATTCAGTCGTGAATTCAAGTAATCACCTTATTGAACACGGTGCATGAGCAAATGGATTGAACTCAAGACCACTTACTAACCCCATCTCTCTTGGGAAGCAACATAATAGAGTGAGCAACAAATCCTGTGAGTAGGTTACCACCAGCAAAAAATCCAGCATTGCTTGAAATACATCATCATGAATAGAAAGGAAACATGTATGTCGCAATTGATTAGAAAGGATTTAAGTCAGGAGTTTCGTTAACTTTTTGTTGAATAATGGAGCTAGGAACCAGGCCATTTTGAAATAGTGAGAAATAGCTTTTCCATTTCTAGTGTTTGGCTGCTGACATGGAAACCAAATAGAAATCTTCCTAGCACCATCATGCCACCATTCCAAGTCCATATTAACAGCCTAAACACTAGAAGGAAAAAATTAATTTAACAAACAAATCAACATACTATATGAATATTAGATAAGTCACAAATTCAAAACCCTAAAATTTCCATATTTCTTCTTGGAATTTGCAGGAAAGACCATTCCTAAGGAAAGCATTTTCCCACCTAAACTTAGTCCTATCATACAGTGGTATGAATGAGCTGGAATAGCCTTTTCATTGTATGCAATTCCATAAAACAAACATGGAATTGCCTCATATATTCGCTACCTAGCTATAACACAACAAAAAATCTGAGTTTAAGTTGATAACTCTGGATGTGACGTGGCTTTTAAATAAGCGTACACAATTTTATTGGCATTCATTTCTTATAGATATGATTTGTCAGAGATATTTTTTATTAATATCTAGGTATAATGTGTCTGCTACATGTGGATTATGAAAAATTATTGTAATAGGTGAGTGTCTTATTATGCCTTCATCTTTTTTTAAATGGAAACTAGTTTGCTGATTTTTAACCTTGTGAAACATGCATCTTTCAGGGCCATGTCATCTGTTAAAGCCACCAATGATGAAGAAGCTGCTGCCAGAGTAGCCACAGTAGATGCCGATACAGGGGCACCAACTATGTATTAACCTCCTTACCTTGTAGTGATTATGCTTTGGTTTATTTGATCATCTAAGTTTAAACTGTGAATACTATCCAAAGTTTCAGATGTGCATATGCTTCAGTAAGTATTTAAGTTGATTTAGCAATTTAGCCTCTTCACTGTTTTTTCCTTCTTTACAATTTTCTCTTGCAAGTTCTGCTTCATCACTTTTTAGAATGGTCACAATAATACTTATGCAATATTTGGGTAATGAGGTAATTTCTAGTGACATTCGTGGATTTTGAGCATTATCTGCTTAGCTAACCGAGCCTTTTTATATAAAATTTCAAGACAGGCAAATAATGATTTTATTGCCTATTGTCCAACAGTATGATTTCTGTATATACGTTTGCACTATACTAACACACTGGAAATATTTTGTATTGAGAATATATGAAAAAGTTGTGAGGAAGAAAGAAATTTATTTGGTATTCAATATATTAAAATTCTTCTGTATGGCAGGGTTAAAGAAAGGCTTACGAGTAAATCTGATGCATTTTTTTTATTTTTTTTTATGATGCTCAGAGTGTTTTACTTTGTACTCTGACCAACAGATGTCACAAGGATTTCTATTCTTGGTTAGCGTCAATATAGTTACAAACTAAATATCTCCATATTGCCACACTTGAGGTTTTAATTGTTAACTTGAGTATTATGTGACTCCATGCTTTCTACATCTATTCTAGATTTGACAAGATAATTGCAAAGGATATCCCTTCGTCCATAGTATACGAGGATGATAAGGTCCTTGCTTTTCGGGATATTAGCCCACAAGCTCCTGTCCATGTTCTTATCATTCCAAAATTAAGGGATGGATTAACACAGCTTGGCAAGGTAATATTCTTCTTCTTGCTTCAGCTGAGCTTCTAATAGTTGGATAATAATATTAGTCATTATCAGCATTATGGTAGGAAAAAACATAAGTCACGTTTTCCTAGCGTAATTTTAACTTTTATCGTCGCTAGATAAACAGACAAATTTGCAGTTGGTGGTGGCCCACTGCATGCTAGTTAATCGTCATCAGAGTAGAGGACAGCTACAAGTCAAACAGTGCTTACATTTTTTTATTTTTTTTTTTTGGTTCTTCGTGTCAGTACTGTCAATAGAAAGGAAGAGAAAGAGTGCGAGTGAAATCTTGAATGTACCTCGGTAGATGTATTTTAATCAGATCTTGATGTTGAGTAGGTTGAACAACGACACGGGGAGATATTGGGTCACCTTCTTTATGTGGCGAAATTAGTGGCGGAGAAAGAAGGCATTGTTGATGGTTTTCGTGTTGTTATTAACAGTGGTCCATCGGCTTGTAAGCATCTCTCTCTCTCTCTCTCTCTCTCTCTCTCTCTGTGTGTGTGTCTGGTGTCTGTTTGCGTGCTCGCGCGTGCGCTCATGTACATACCAGAATAAAAATTCTAACATGCAAGTGCTCGCTTCCCTACTCTCGTGTGAGGGAAAAAGACATCTATCATGCAACTCTGCAGGATTGAAGTTTAACAGATTGTTGTTACATTCATTCTCTTTTGGATAAGGACCAACCGTTCAAGTTGTATGATCATGCCTCGTCAATCAACTCTATAGTCCAATTGTGCTTTTCAACATATCCTACATAAATAAAAGAG
>CAIGRS010174662.1:0-12006 GCA_903798395.1 Fraxinus floribunda | reverse complement strand
TTTAAAATTGGACCAAACCATTAGGTTTAGGTTTGAGTTTTTTTCAAACCGGTTTAAACGGTTTGGTTTGAAAATTTGTCAAAAATCGGTAAAATTGAACCGCTTATACCCCTAATCTCCACCGCAAAATTGAAAAGTCATAAAGGAAGAAAATCCTAAAAAACATAAAGAAAAATTAACCAAAAATAAAATAAAAAAATTCTGAAAATAAGTGGAAGCTTCTGGTAGAAATTCTGAAAATCCTATCTTGTAAGATAGGGAAATTCCCTTGTCTTGCGTCTGAATTTACATGTGTTAATACAGATTCTGTATAATTCGAAGAAGCGGACGAGTATTTCAATTGTACTGATGGATCAGTTAATAGCTCAGGGCCACCTTTTGCCGCCTCCATTTCATGCCAGAGATCTTTAGCTACACCACCACCACCAATTCTCGCACCGCTAGTAGAATCTTGAAGAAGAGCAAAGAGAAAACATCAATATGAATCGTAGCCTAAAGTGAGATCGTAACGATAATTACGGTGTTTCCACCACCATTGGTGGCGATGACGTCGAGAGGGAAGAGTTAGTGCCAGCCACCGAAGAAGGAAAAATGACAAGAAGACCTAGAGACAGACCTGCCAGTTCAAAGAACAAACTAAAACCCCTTATAATCATCGTTCAAGACAGTGTAAATGCACTCAGATCCCATGTAATGGAGGTCATCGATGGCTGTGATATTCAAGAAAGTGTGTCCACTTTAGCCATACGACGACACAGAGGTATTTGCATACTAAGTGGCAGCGGCACTATGAATAAATCTTGATTAATCTTTATTTTGTTTTTCTAATGGGGTATTTGGGTTGGAGGTGGAGGTGGTCTTTGTGGATTTTGGATTTAAGGAGGGGGTGGGGTGGGGTGGGGTGGGTGATAGTTGAGAGGAAGAAGGTACCGGTGTGTGTGTGTGTGTTTTTTTTTTAAATTTAATTATTTAATTTGATAAATTGAAAGTTACTATTTTACCCATTTTTAAAATATTAAAAATGTTGTCAAAGTTAAATTATAGATGAAAACTGTCCAAAGGGGCTTCACCTGCAACATTTGGAAATGTTAGAGGTGATAGCTATAACAAATCAAAGGTTTGGAGAAAGTCTGCTAAAGTTTCAAAGGTTTGAGGCTTTTGCTGCAATCATCCTTATTTTTTAGGTTGAAAATTAAATTAATCAAACACATTTAATTAATAATTTATATACAAATAAGTTCTTACAATTGAATTGTCTAAAATTTATTTTCTTTAAATGTAAATCACATGCTTGCAATTAAATACATTATAAGAGCGTGTTTGATTAACTTAATTTTCCATGGAAATGTCATTTTCCACAAAAATTCATACTTTTGGGATTTTGATTTACAATTTTCTCCATAAAAAATATTTTGCAATTTTTAGTCATGTGACCAAATTCTCCTCAAAAACAAAGAAAGCATTTTCCATAAGAATGGATGATTTTTATTTTTCAGTATTTCTTTCTCATTATCCACTATATCCCATCTACCCACAAATAAAAATGAAAAAGTATAATATTTTTTTAATCTTGAAAACTAAATCAATGAAACATATTTAATTAATAATTTCTATACAAATAACTTTCTAGACAATTCTATACAAATAAGTTTCTAGGTAATTTAATTACCTAGAATTTATTTTATTTCCACTCAAATTACATGCTCGCAAACAAATGCACACTAAATCTAATCTAATGCATATAAATGAATGGACAAAAAATTGACTCAATTTCCTTATTTTTGCATATCTATAAGCCCTTCATTTGTCATGATTATCAATCAAAATTAAGCNTTCCATCACACATTCTCACATCAATCACTATTCCAAAATTTTTAATCTCTAAAAAATGGGTTTCAAACAGGGGCTTAGCCTTTGTTTGATTTTGATTATTTGATAATTACTTCTTTTTCACCCCATTTTCAATCATAATTTTTCTAAAAAATATATTTTCTTATTCTTTAACCCCACATAAAAAAATAAAAATAAAAGAAAAATCAAATAATCGCCTCTCACAAAGATTCTATCCAACTAATTAATCACCTTGATAAATTCCATAATCAAGGATACTTTAGTCAATTCACACAACTCATTAGTTTCCCCAATGATAGATCAAAATTTAATTTAAAGAAGTTGAATTCCATCGACAAAACCTAAATTCCTATTCAAAACCCTCGCTCCCAAACATCGCCAGCCGTTCTTCTCCGCCGAGTGAAACCCCATTCATTTTGGAACCCGAGTTCTTCATCTATTTTCCGATTGCATATTCTAGGGTTTCATTACCCTAGAAAAGATATACTTTTTATATAAAGTAGCATATATATATATATAAACATTTGTTTCTGTCATTGCTGCGTTGGTAAAATAGAATTTGGAGATGGTCTCCAGTTCAAGAATCGATGGCGGGCCTCAAATTCTATCGGCGGGTGTGCGTAAGACCATACAGTCAATTAAAGAAATCGTGGGCAATCACTCTGATGCCGAAATATACGTTGCCCTCAGAGAAACCAACATGGATCCTAATGAAACCACTCAAAAGTTGCTTAGTCAAGGTCCTTTTTTCGTTGTTTAACCCTTTTTAGCCTTGGAATTTTTTTTAAATGCATATGAATCTTTGAGTTTTCTTGGTTTTTGGGTGGCAGAATGTTACTTATGGATTTAATTCTACTGCACTGATACGTACTAGTGTGCATTAATGAGTATTTAGGTTTAGTGCGAGAATTTTGAATGTAGCACAGATTGGGGCCATTAGCCTAACAATGCAATGTATTGACGAGTGTGTGGAGTGTATATTTGATTCTTGGACTATGTACTTCAAGATCGTTCTTGGCAGGTGTTATTGAGTTTCCAAGCTTTAGTGCCATCAAAAAACACTTCATACCTTCACTTAATTAGAGTCCGGTATGGATTAGAGAGAGTTTTGTGTAGTGTTGCAACTTGTCAAACAGAACTTTTTATGCCCAGTATGCATTACTAATTATGCAATTTTATTTATTTATTTTTTTTTTTTGATAACTGTGGATGTTCGGGTCAGCTTGCGCGCTCCTCGACTAATTCCACATGACCCTAAAGTTTACAACTGGGTGCTCACCTCAGTGGTCTGAGTGGATTCGAATTGGTGACCATTGGGGAGCAAACCCCCAATTGAGCTACCCCTCAGGTTTACTAATTATGCAAATTTCACACAATTAAAAACCATTTCTTAATTTCACTTAAACAGAGCCTGATATACATTTTAGAGTCAGTTTGAGTAGTCTTGCAACTTTTCGAACAGAAATTTTTATGCCCAGCATGCATTACAAATTATGCAAATTTTCACTAATATAGGTAGAGGTCTTGTAATTTTTTAAGAGTACGGAGTTCTATCCTTGTTACTCTTTTGGGTGCTGACTTTGTTGGTTTACTTTGACTTTTCCAAATAGAAATGGAAAGACCATGAAAGATCTTGATGGACTTTGCTTTACAATGAATTGCTGTACTGCTTGAACAGATTTGAAAAGATATTTTTTTTAAAAAAATTTTATATATAAACTCCCATAAGTTCTTGTGTTGGATAATTTATATTATTAGATATAAAGCTAGTAGCGTCCTGGTTCCAAAGTATCTCGTAGTGTTGAAGAAGTGTGTCTCATGGTATAATGTCATCTTTGAAATTATTATGTCAATTTTTTAGTTCTTATTGTTATACGTTTCTCACGCTTCCCACTTGTATCTACTCAGATCCATTTCATGAGGTAAAGAGAAAAAGAGACAGAAAAAAAGAGGTATCATGTTTGCTGTGTATTTTCTTCTCATTTTATCAGGATTTCTTTTTACCTATTTGGTGAATTAACTTTCAAACCTTGTTTTCTGCTTAATACTCATTTCTTTTTAATTTGCAATGATTTAGTTTCATTAATTGTAAGGCTCACTGTGCTTGAGGTTTTAAATTTATTTAGCCATTCATTTGTTTATTTAGTGTCTTGAAAATTATGACCTGCGAGGAGTTCTCCTGTATTGATCAGAATCTGCAATAAGCTAATTTTTGGAATTCTGCCTTAGGTTTCTGGATATAAGAGTTCTGTTGCGGCAGAGCCCAGATTAAATTCTGAGGCTGTACGTTCAACAGTGAAATCAAATACACATTTTGATCAGAATGCTCAAAGAGGTGGATATACTCGAAATGTCTTACCTGGTAATGCACTCTCATGTTCAGGTTTCTTGGATTCTGTATATGTATGGAGTTATGAGTTGCATACGCAAAATCCTTATTTGAATCTTAAAAGGAAATTAAAGCATCAATTGCACTAGCTGTATATTCCATTTGTAGTTAAGTATTGTCCTTTTAAACCTTGTGGGCAGTTGTGAAATTGCATTAGTCGGAGCTTTTGATATGCTTATAGACCAAGATGACTAGGTTTTCAAAGCTTTTAATATCAACATCTAAACGAAACTTCTAAAACATTTTTTATACTTGTGATTGACAAATTCTCCTGGAAACATTATTTGCACTTGTGAACGGTAAATCCTATTTTCTTGTTGTTTTCATCACTGTTAATAGAATCTTTTTGAACAAAATAAAATGTCTAATTTGCCACAAGAAACATAAAATGGATTGACGAAGTAGCAATTACATAGCCCTTCTCTCTCTCTCTCTGATGCAGCATCAATTGAAAAATTAATGGAGAATGAGAAAAATTTTATAGATAGGGAGGGAATAAGAAGCAAGAATGACAGAAGAAGAAAATCAAAGGAGAAGGAGAAGAATGATAGAAAAAACAGAGGAAACTTTGGCAAAAACTCACAAAATAATTTATTCATTCATCAACTGTCTAAATTACAATGTGAAAGTCATATAAATAGTAAAACGTTACCCTACTAGTATTGGGCTTGAGCCAATCCAATAATACAAGCCCAATAATAAAAACATAAATATTGAAATTTCCCTAATAGAAAAATGATGTTCGCATCAACTCTCCCGGGGTGGGGAAAAAAAACTCCGACCCTTTCGAGTGGATGATCACAAGAGGTTGCAATTAATCGTCCAACCATGAACTTAGAGGTTGCACAATCTTCTTCCAATGCCCAAAAAAAAATGTGTCAATGGAGGTTTGAATCTAATGTCCCCACCAATTTCTCCGAATGAGTGGAAGGAGATCTGGGCAAAGGAAGATCTTATTGACTCCGATAGAGTTCCAATAAATATGGGTCAAGCTGCTGAAGTGTCTCTCTGGCAATCCATGTACAGTCGGACTCGGGTCGATCAACCAAACGAACAAGGAAACATTGAACCTCTCCATCATTAGTCAACACAATATGTTCATCTAAAATAGCATCAACTTTATCCTTGTATGCTGGAAAAGATGGTGTTAGGTTAGAAGTGACAAGAGAATAAGGGTCAAGGTCCACAGATGGGGCATAAGATGATCATCAGAGGGGTTGAAATGGCCTTTATAAACAACTAATGAATCATCAACATTAAAAGTAGAGTGGTAACCATGATGTGGTGGAAGATCAAGAACATGTGCATTTGGACTAACTTGCTTTAAAAATTTAAAAGGACCAGCACTACGAGCTTGCAATTTTGAAGCGGGTCTAAGTAGATGCCGCTCCGATCTAATTCGGATCATAACATAATCCCCAATATTAAACTCGATATGTCTTTTACGCAAATCAGTTCAAAGTTTATATGATGCATTACTATCTTCAAGTTTATTAATCTCAATATGCAAGTCATGAAGATGTTGTGTAAATGCTTTAGCTGGACATAGACACTCTTAACATGTGGAGACATTGGAATGAGATCTAAGGGCTTCATAGGCTTAAAACCATGAACAACTTTAAAAGGACTCATACCTAACGATCGATTCATGGAACTGTTATATGCAATTTGAGCCGTAGGAAGAATCAAATCCTAATTTCTAAGATTTTCTTGGGCCAGACATCTTAATAAATTACCAAGACTACGGTTAACCGCTTCAGTCTGACCATCATTCTAAAGGTGATAGGCAGGAGAAAATTTCAGTTTAGTACCAACCTTATGCCACAACGTTCTCCAAAAGTGACTAGTGAAACGAACATCCCTGACACAATGGTTTTAGGAAGACTGCAATTTAACAATTTTATTAAAGTACAACGTGGTAACTTTGGATGCATCTGAGGTTTTGCTACAAGGGATAAAATGAGCTATTTTCGAGAAATGATCCACTACCACAAAAATAAAATCCTGCTTTTTTGGGGTACGTAGAAGCCCCAACACAAAATCCACACTCACATATTGCTAAGGACAATCAAGAATGGAAAGAGGTGTGTATAGACCAGTGTTTTGTCTCTTTTGTTTAGCTAACTGACAGTGTTACAAGTACTATCTTAGCCACATCTTTTTTCAAATTAGGCCAATAGAATGACGTTCAATCTCTTCTATGGTCTTATCTCGCCCAAAGTGACTGGCTAGGTCGCCTGCATGAATTTCCCACACTATTTAAGTCTCGTACTGACGTGCGAGGGATGCACAATTTATTGGATCTAAAAAGGTAACCCTCTTTGATGGGAAAGCCATCCGTAGTTTTTGACTGTCCATTTTGCAAATCAAGAAAGATATCCTTAAAATCAAGACATGTTTTGTACTCTTCGTTGAGCCTTTAAAAACCTATGACCTTAACGCTCATGATCGACAGAAGGGAGATACGACGACTTAATGCATCAGCCACTTGGTTCTCAACACCATTCTTATGTTTCAAAACAAAAGAATATGCCTGCAAATACTCAATCCAATGACCATGCCTAGAATTCAACCTTTTCTGGGAGTTGAGATGATAGATGGCCTCATGGTTCGAATAAAGAACAAACTCTTGGGGCAATAAATAATGGCACCAATAGCGCAATGCCTGTACAACTGCATACAATTCCTTATCATAAGTCGAGTATCGTTGTTTGGCATCATTTAACTTTTCACTGAAATAAGCTACAGGGTGGCATTCGTGACTAAGGACTCCACCTATCCCTACCCCGAAGACATTACACTCGACCTCAAAAACTTTGGAGAAGTTGGGAAGGCGCATGATGAGAACTTCCGTCATTTGCTTCTTGACTAACTTAAAAGCCTTAGTTGCTTCTTGTGTTTAATGAAACTCCCCTTTCTTCATGTACTCCGTAAGGAGAACCAAGATTGTGCTAAACCCCTTGATGAAGTGACGGTAAAAGGTAGCTAAGCCATGAAAACTCATGACGTCATAGATAGTCTTAGATTCAGGCCAATCAACAGTAGCTTAGATCTTGGCAGGGTCAACCCTTGTAGAGGATACAATGAATCCTATGAAAACAACTCTATCAGTGAAGAGAGAACGTTTCTTGATGTTAGCATTTGGGCAGAACAAACCTGCTTGAGATAATCTCGAGGTTGTTTCTTTGTTGTACTATAGACGAGAATGTCATCAAAATAGACGACAAGGAATTTACCTGTAAAAGGACGAAAAGTTTGCGTCATTGCTAGCATAAAAGTGCTTGGGGCGTTGGTTAGGCCGAAAGGCATAACCAGCCACTCATAAAGACCGTCTTTTGTTTTAAAAGCGGTTTTTCACTTATCACTTGGGTGAATCATAATTTGGTGATACCCACTTTTCAAATCGATCTTAGAAAATATTATAGCACCAACCATCATATCTAACATATCGTCAGCCTAGGGATGAGAAAGCAATACTTCACTGTGATCCTATTGATGGCACGACTATTTATGCACATCTTCCAAGAACCATCTTTCTTATGAGCTAATAGAGCGGTGACTCACAAGGACTTAAAACTCTGAAGGATGAATCATTTATGAAGAAATCCATCCACTTGTCTCTAAAGTCTAGCATGCTCAGTAGGATTCATCTTATAATGAGGTAAATTTAGAAGGGATGCTCCTGGGACGAAATCTATGGCCTGTTGAATGTCCCGTAAAGGAGGCAGTTGGTTAGGTAGATCCTCAGGGAAAACATCCTGAAACTCTTGAATGATCACTCGGGTTTTTGCCGGGGGTACTATTGGGGAGGTCGATGGAGCCTCCATAACAACCACGACATACCAAAGAATTGCCCACAGGTGATGAGATGAATTGGGTTTAATAAGTTTGGGTATTATCTGTTTAATGGGCTAAAGTAAGTGGGCTGTGTAGGGAAAGAAAAAAATAAGTGGGTCGAGGAGGAGTTTGGGTTACATGGCTTGCTTAGTTTTGTGGGTATTTGGATTGATGTAGGATGGTGAGATATAGATGAAGATTAGATGAGAATTTTATCTAGATAACAAGATCAACCTCGGAGAATAGCAGATAAGAGCAGCTAACAAAAGGACTCTAAAAAATATCTTCTTTTTTTTTTCCCACTTTTTTCACTAAGGAATAGAAACTTGAGAAATAAAAATTGCTGCCTTAACAAATTCTTTCATTTGTGTTGTTCCAAGATTTTGGAGAAACTGGTCAATTATTCCAAATGATGGACATGGCGGAGGTGCAGGTCTTGAGAGAGAAAAATAAGGACGGGAAATCTCTAGATTGTAATTTAAGTACTTCCCAAGCTTTTGGCTCTGATGCAGCACCAATTGAAAAATTAATGGAGTACGGGAAAAATTCTATAGAGAGGGAAGGGAATTAGAGGCAAGAATGGCAGAAGAAGAAAATAAAAGAAAGAGAAGAAGGATAGAAAAAAAAGGGAGGAAACTTTGGCAACAATTCACAAAATAATTTATTCATTCGTCTACCGTCTAAGTTACAATGTGAAAGCCATATAAATTGTAAAACGTAACCATACTAGTATTGGGCTTGGGCCAGCCCAATAATAAAAACATAAATAATGAAAAATCCCTAATAGAAAAATGATGTCTGCATCACTTTCTCTCTGCACACACTCGCGCATTCACTTGAATTACTATTTATGTGGGTCTACGTATATTTGAGTTTACAGTTGCTTAATTTATTTAAAATATTGATTTTAACTTTTTAAATTTGAGTGTATTATATTAGTATAAGAAATCTTTAACCTGGAATGGCGATTAGCCTATAACTTTTGAAATGAACATATCTTTAATTTCAAGAACTCTTTATTCAGTTTAGGCCTCCAGTTGTTTTTAATTCTCCATCTCGTGGATTAAAGATGACTGCAAACTTCGTTCCAATTTAAACTTTGTCTTCACCTTTTACATACTGTAGAATTGTGTTCTTTTGCCAAACAGTGAGCAACTATTTGGCGTTGAATAATTTACCTCACTTTTGGGTAATTGATTGTGTGTGGTTAGTAAGTAATAAATATGCATTACAATTGTCATTCTCTGTGCAATTTGATATGGTCAATACTCTAATACTTAATGTCTACCAACTATTTTGGTTACATATTATCGATGCAGAATCATTTTTGTTTGTGATTTACTCAATTCACGTCGTAACAACCTGTGGTTGAACATGCACCATGAGGCTTGTACACCACTCTGTTCTTTGACAGATCAATCTCACTAGATGCAGGTGCTAGCAAAGAGTTCCGTGTCATTCGAGACAATAGAGCTAATCAAAATGCTAGTAAAGATTTAAAGCATGCACAGAGTTCAACTTCTACCAATGAGCAGGCTCCCTCCAATCTTGTAAAGAGGTAGACGATCTAATTATACACACTTCGGTTGTGGTTGGGCATTTTTTCAGTGTAGTCTTTGCAATAATGCTGGTTTGTTAAGATGGTCATATGCTCTGTGCTTTTAATTGATTTCAAGTAGTATTTAATGTGAGATTTCCCGGTTGACATGCATTAAGCTGTCTAATGTGAAATTGGTGTAAGAATAAGTAACAGGAAGTTCTATTAAACCTATGTGATCATTTTTCAAGTTTTAGGTAGTTATTATAGTGTGTAGTTTTCTTTGTCTGCATTGAGCCCTTCTGGCATGCAGAAAAGTTAGTTTGCTATACATTATATATTTATTGAGGGAGAATTTTGATGTTTAAAGTATCATGGACTCTCCTATCCCTCCCCCCTCCTACCTTACCTACACAAATTTTTATCTTACGCATATTTGGTATATTAAGTCGTTGACTGTTACAGCAATTCAGCGGGGATTCCTGGTCATCAAAAGCCACCAGTTGCTCATCATTCATCACAAGCTTTGAATGAGCCTGCTGATTTGCAGCCTAGGCAAGCTAAGGGTGCTAATTATAGGAAGGGTTTGCTTGGTGAGAAGCGGCTGCCAGTTTCACATGCTGCATCTCGAATACAAATTAGGGTGAATGAGTCTCAACCACGCTCGACAACTTCATCTAGTAGTTCTGCGGTCGGGGTTTATTCATCCTCTTTGGATCCTGTTCATGTACCATCACTTAATTCTAAATCTGCTACTAACATTGGGGCAATCAAGCGTGAGGTTGGAGTTGTTGGACCTCGTCGCCTGTCTTCTGAGAATTCTGGTAAGTCCCCATCTTCACAAAGCTCATCCTTACCAATTGTACAAGCAGGACGAGAGGGCCATCACTCCAGGGAATCTATCCGACCCTTTAGTGCTATTTCTAAAGGTGACCAACCTGGTCAAAATATGGCAACTGAATCTGCCACACCAGTCCCTTCTGCGAGCAGATCTTTTACAACTAATCAGCATGGTAGCAGATCTCATCAACTTGTGGGTCGTCAGAAAGGTATACTGTTTGCTAAGTAGAATACTTATCTAGATGCTTTGAACTTTTATAACTGTCCAATCTAATTTTTTTTTTTTGTGATTTTAGTCTGCCTGAGTGGTTAGTTATTGTTTTTGGATGTAATTGTGTCTTGTTTCAAATATATTCTGCTTTTCATATATTTTGACTTGTAATAGCATAATTTTGCCCTGAAGATTAGTGTTAAATTTTACCAGAGTCGGAAGTTGTGGATATCTGAACACCTGCATTTTAGGAATCTTGTTAAGGAGATTAAATGAGAAAGGAACTGGGTAGAAACTGCTGGATGCTGATTTTTGCTTTATATTGTGACTGTTACCTCCTAGCAATGCGAGTGGTTTCTAGTATCGTATCCTTTGATGCTTTCAGGCACACCTGCTTTAATAATTATTCAGCAAAATACTTACCATGAGTCATGTTTGTGTAGCTCTTCAGCCCAACAAGGAGTGGAAACCAAAATCAACCTTGAAACCAAATGCCAATGGACCTGGGGTTATTGGAACTCCTCCAAAAATTGTTTCTCCTCCTGCTGACAATTCTGAAGATTTGAAAACGGAAGCAGCTCAGATGCAAGATAGTATGTCTCAATTGAACATCTCTGAGAATCAGAACGTGATCATAGCTGCACATATTCGTGTCTCTGATGCAGACAGATGTCGGCTGACCTTTGGCAGCTTGGGTACAGAATTTGAATCTTCAATGGATACAGTTTTCCACACAGTTGAGGGTGCTGAAGAATCAAGTACTGAAGCTTCCCTAAGGTTTGTTTGATCACTATTAATTTGATTTCATCAGTGTGCTCATAGTTGGAAGACATTACAATTTACCTTCATGTTACTTTGAAATTAATCTTCACAAGTGCTCTGTCTATCTCACTTAAGTATCCTTTTAAGGGAAATTAACATTAGCACTTAGTTATAAGGGCGTGCCATTTGTGAGAGTAACAACTTCTACTGTTCCTTTTTGCACAATTTTTTCTAGTATGCAACTACATAATTTTGGAGGAGTTAATTAAAAATAAAAATGAAGCACTCGGGATGACCCTTGAATTGTAATGTGAGTGTCTTCTGTTGGGAAATGCCACTGGTGGCTTCCTTATAAGATTCTTGGTACTTGAAAAACAAAAGCTGGTTTGATTTCTTGGGATAGAGTAGCATCAGATTTGAATATTTTATAGTTCTTTGACAACTTAGATTAGGGCTGTAAGCAAAAATCGTCAAACCGGAAAATCGAACCGAAACCGCATTTTAGAAACCGTCGGTTTGGTGCCACGTGGACCCGTTAACGAAATGGTTTTGAATCAAAACCGGTTTGGTTTGGGTTTG
>CAIGRS010174615.1:0-21191 GCA_903798395.1 Fraxinus floribunda | reverse complement strand
ATCTAAGGATATTTTTGTCCAAAAATGTTTCTCCACCATGGTGCCTTTTGTACATGGGAGATGCTACAAGTACAAAATTTTGTACAAAATGGATTACAAAATCGCCAAGTGGCCCCCCCTATTGGAGGGGTGCCGGGCGATTTTGTAACCTATTTTGTACAAAATTTTGTACATATAGAATAATCCTTTGTACATAGTATAGATATAGGTACCAATAAAAAAAAAATGAAAATGACAACAATACCGTTGTGGTTTGTACTGAATGCCAGGGCGGTTTTGGTGAGAGTAGAGGCTAATCGGTTGCATTGGTCATAAGTATCTTCCATGCGACAAGCTTTATTATAGGAAAATTTGTATGATGATGTTGAATTTTATATGTAATAATATATAAGTGAAAGAGATAAATTAATACAATGATTTAACGTGGTTCAACAATGTGTCTACATCTACAAGGAGCGAAGCAAAGATAAATTCATATGTATGTATGACCCTGACGGCCTGACCCATACAAGACTTTAGGATCTATATAAAAAAATACCCATATACCATACCGTGAGTGCGTTGTCCCCGCACCCCAACCTATTCAGTGTTCCTGCCAAATAGACAGTGAATTATATCTCGAGAGGCTGATGTTGTCGTTCCTCTCTGACACGAGTCTATTCTTCCAGTAAGCATGTATTGCTCTTTATATGAGCCGCACCCACAACAAACCAGTTAAGGGGTTTCGTTCTTTAATTTGTTTAATTCACCATCTCGTGCCTAGCTTAACTAGGGTCGTCATTTCAACACAAGGGTCATTGTCTGAACTTATTTATACTTGATATAAATTTTTAGAGTTGGTGATAAAGAATATAATTACCTCGAGCAATATATGTCTAAATCATCCTTCTTGTGGTGGGTTTCACCGAGTGACTCGTGCAATTAAAACCAAGGACGTTGATAATTTAATCCGGGACCAAACATCCATAAATTGATTTGATGGCATTCAAGACGTTTGAGGTCCAAAAGATAAATTTTATGGTACGTGGGGTCATATGGTCCAAATTATTGACGTGGTTACTAAGGAGTTTTCATTAGATACTTGAAAGATTTATGTCAGTACTAGATAAGATTAAGAAATAAAAATATTTGATAACATTTATTTAACATTACATGATTAATGTTATAGCCTGTAGGACTATATTATTCTGGACTTAATAAGATGTTGTGAATAAAGCAAGAAATTGCAAAAATGAAATAAAATAAATCAATCAATCACACAAGAACGTCAAGATTTTACGTGAACATTCAAGACGAGAAAAAATCACGAACAGAAGATGAATATTTCACTATAATCAATAATGAACGTTGTTTACACAAAATTTCAATACTTTAGATCACAATCTAAAGCTCTCTCAAAGCTTCGTGTGTATTGAGGTTCTTTTACATATACCATAAACATAGAGTTTTATAAGGATTTGAGAGCCGAAAATGTGTTAAAATACGAAATGGGTTTCGGTAGGGGTGGCAATCGAGCCGAACATGCTGACTTGTTTTGGAAGCGAGCGGCTCGTGGGCTCGTAAAAAATGTGAGAAGAAACTAAAAAAAAACACGAGATCGTGGAATGAGTCGAGCTCGACCCTTGAGCACGAGCCGATTAAAAAGCATTTGTGCTTCAACCAGGTGGGTTTTTTCCCCCTTACTTGAATTGGTCACTGAACTGTGGTTTTAATTTATTTTTTTTCAGTTTGTCTATGAATGTACAAAAATATTGATGTGATATTGGTACGGACATTCCATCTTGCTTATATTATTTGTTGATGATATTAATATTTATAGGCTTCAAAAAATACTCATAAAAACCTGTTTATCATCTTGTAAATATCATAATCGACAATCTTACGTCGTACACATCAAAATGGCAATGACAGAGATGAAAAATATACTTTGAGATTTTAATATTAAATGCAATGAAGATAGACTTGCAGTGCAAAGTGGAGCCCCATTTACAATCCAGGTGGGATCCATGGGGGTCGGAGTTCCATATATGAAATTTTCAAGCATCTTCACGTGTGAACACAAAAATATTGTCTTCCTTTGTCCTAATGTACAGTACAAATGATTTGGACGTCTAAAGGAAAATCATTTTAACTAGAACTACTTTTAAATTTTAATTGACTTTTTAAGTCGGTAAATATGACATGATTATAACTTTTTCCTTGTGAACTTTTTAATTTGAACCGTGAATACGATCACATTCTTCTTCTTTTTTTCTTTTTTTTAATATTAGTAATTGTTGACATTACAATTTATTGAGAGATTCTAATAAACTTATTTAGCTTTTATTTGGTAGATATTAAATTTGATTTTAACAAATTTTAATAAAAGATGATGAAATGTGTGGTTGAAATTGAAGATCTAATAAAATATGTGATTAAAATTAATTATTGATTTCGAGTTAAATTTTAATCAATTTTTTTTAATAGTATCAAGCATGGTAGTCTTTGTTTGGTTCAATTAAAAAAATTGATTAAAGTTTAAGTCGAACTCAATAATTAATTTTAATTACATATTTCATGAGACTCACAACTTTTTATACATTTCATTTTTATTTTTATAAAAATTGACTGAAAATTGTTTTTATCTAAAACAATCTGGCGCTTAATGAAATGCAAAACAAAGAACATCGTGTTTGCTCATAGGAAATCGTACGAGATGAATGCCCAATTACACTTCAATACTCATGTCGACCTTGAGTTGTTGCCTCTTGAAGAAAACTTGTCAAGGTTTTAACATGATTTATGCTCCATGCACTACAAAGCGGTAGACGTTAGAAGTTTCATAGCAAGATAAGACTCGACACCCTGTTTAACGACTACTTCTAAATGCATGCGTCATTTCACGAAGTATATGATGCATTAAACACACTAATGTCATATTAAGACATCGATAGCATTGTCTAATTACACGACATATTATTACCAATTTGGTCTACCTTTAGATTAAATTAGGCACAAGCACCATAATGTTCAACATTTTGAAGTCGCTCTCCAGCTTCGTAATGTCACGCCTCTTAACTATCTATCATAAGATTTATTTCGATGTCGCTTTGTTCGCTAAAAATGACTAGGTTTTTCAGAAGAAGATGCAATTCACATTTCGTCCAAGAAAGAGACCCAGAACCTCGTGAATCATGATTAAAAATATTTATTAATTATCAACATAATACGATTTTCATGAATTGATCTAATCAATCTAGTACGACATTTGATTAAACACACGGTATCGACGTGAAAAATTAAAATAAAAGTACAGTGAATAAAGACCATTTGCAAATGGACAATTCCATTTGTACAATTGTGGATGACAATTGTAGTTGACAACCTCTCACATGTGTGTGGGTCCCGTGCGATTAAAAAATTCCAAAAAGAAGAGTGGGCCCCTCCTATTGTGAGTGTTGGTCATCCACAATTGTAATCCACAATTGTACATATAGCATGGTTGGGTCCAAATTCACTGTATGCAGTGCAACGATTTGGACATCTCAATTTCCCGTACCAAATCCTTCCCTCTTTTCAGTCTCATTTTTTTTTTTTTTTGGTAAAAAAATGTACTTTTTGATGGAAATATGAGATTACAAAATAAAATAAATTTTAAATTTATGTATAATATTATTTTATTGAATAATGTGTAATTAAAATTAGAACATAGAAATACTCTCGCCATCTCATTTATATTGACTTGTTTTATTTTTCACACGAATTAAAAAATCTTATTTAATATTATTGAAAAAGTAATTTTTACCAAAATCTTTACTAGTTTACTTATATTTAATTATCAATAATTAGTATTAAATTATCATCAAAATGAGTAAAGAAATAAAAGATTATATTAGTAAACGAATAAAATAAAATATTTTTAATAAAAAAATAAGAGAAAAAAAAGAGGGAAGTGAGCCTCTATATAAATGGGAGTATGTATTTTGAAAATAATTGGATAATTTTCAAATAGGCCCGATAGAAACGCTAGAAAAAAGACAATACTTTTCTTTTTCAGCGCATAATCGTACTGCAAATTAAAAATTCTCCAACTTCCAACAGCCTCTGCTGCTGCTCTCTAGGTCTGTTCTGTTAAATTTTTATATGTTTTGGAGTAAATTAAGCTGTATTTTATTTTTATGAATTTAGCTTTTAATTGCTTGGTTTTGTTCAGTTAATTACATCACTTTTTGAGTGTGAATGATCGGTTGAGTGTTAAGATGGAGACTAGCGAACCAGCCAGACTTGCTGGCTCAGAGATTCATGGTTTCCGAACTATGGAAGGTACAAGTAATATATGAACACGTATAATTGTTACTGTGTGTAATTGATTTTTTTTTTTTTTTTTTTTTTGAGTATTTTGAATTTTTTATTCGTCTGGGAGTTTGATTCTGGTTAGTCAACTACTGAATTTTGAGAATTTAGAGTTTTTACTTTTTGTTATTCTATACTGATGTTAGTACTAGGAATTAGATATTGGGGAAGGAAAAAAAAAATACATTCAAATCATCTTCATTTTCTATTTTAAAATTTTAAATTTTTTGTTAGTGCTATGTACAAGAAAATAAGCAATGAGCACCTGAGTAAGAAGAGCATGTTTGGCTGTGCTTAAAATTACTTTTCAAGAAAGTAAGTTTTGTGGGTAAAGAAGTGAGCTTGACAACAAAATAAGCAAGTTAGAAGTACGTTTGACTTACTGTTCAAGTGTTCATCACAACTAAAAATGATCTAAGTGCATAAAAGTTTTACAGCAGACAACCAAACTCCATTTTACAGCATCGAAAGAAATGATCTCGTGATTTTTTTATTTTTTATTTTTGTATAGATTCATGTCATTATTGAACGTGCCACGTATCAAAGTAAAAGGACTACCTGTTGATTGGCAATTTTGCCAAGTAAAAGGACTACCTGTTGTTTTCAATGTTTTGTCAAGCTTAATCACTGCTCCTTGCGTGGACAGAGTTGGACATTAACAACATAATGGCGGAAGCCAATGCAAGATGGCTCAGACCAAATGAAATTCAAGCTATACTCTGTAACTACAAATATTTCAATGTTAAAGTCAAGCCGGTGAATTTGCCAAAAAGTACTACATCTGTTACCTGTACCATTACATAACTTTGTGCTTTTCTTGATGATTATTATGGTGCCTTTTCAACTAATCTCGTTCTTATTGTCATAAAATAGGTGGCACAATTGTGCTGTTTGACCGTAAGATGCTCCGTAATTTTAGGAAAGATGGCCATAACTGGAAGAAGAAGAAGGATGGAAAAACTGTCAAAGAAGCTCACGAACATTTAAAAGTGAGGTCTTCTTGTTCTTGAATATGCAATATCCAACGAAAAATTATAAATGTGAGAATATTGGCTAAAATAGAAAGATGTCCTTAATACTATTGTCTATTCCTACTCCTGGCTCTCCACCCGTGGACATTAACTAGTTTTTTTTACATGTTAATTATCTATTGGCATATACTTGATTTATGTATTTATGTGTTAGAATGAAATGAAAACCCTTATCCCTCGAAGTAATATGAGTTATTGTTGGCCAAGTCAGTTAACATGAGACATAGACAAAAGTTTGTTCAAGGTAATCTACACGAGCTTCCATCAAATTTGCTGCTTGAATGTGTTTTCAAATTATTATATTCCATGGATCATGATGCTTTTTGCTTTAAGAATAAATTGGAAACTGTCAACCTGACATGTAGGCATGGTGAGCCAATATGAAGTTATTGCATTACCTGCAGGATGTTGGTTAAACAAACGGTGGTAGGAGCCAAAGAATTATCAGTGCATTCCGTAATTGAACTTCATGGCTTAAAAACCATATTGATGTGTTGTAAGGAGGACATTAGTGGCGTTTCTTCTTCTATTTATTAATGATATCATTTCAGGTGCAGGTAGTTAAGATTAAGTGATTTCGCACAAGATGGCTAGCTTTCATTTGTTATTGAAATTCTGTCATGCATTTTTCTGTGGAGGTTTTGGGTTTATTTGAATATGCAAGTACTCATTACAGGAAAAAAAACGTGCTAAACAAAGAGAATAGAAGAATTATGTATTGAAGCTTGAATAGAATAAAAGAGATTAAGTTGTTTGCATACTCTAGCTGCATATGAATTGCCACATCTTGGAGTTAATTAGGTCTTTTGGATTCTTTTAAGGCGATTTTACTCTAAATTAAGCATCTTCCTCTTTTTGTTTGTTTGATCAGAATTTAATAGAAGGGGTTAATGAACTTCCCTTTTTTTTTTCCCTGTTTCACCCCTGTTCATAGTTCAGTTGTTTATTTGTTTATTTTTGTCTGTGATGCAGGCCTTCATTTTAAGATAAAAATTTACTGCTATTTTTCCCCATGAAAAAGATTTTACATTTTTACAAGTTGATTTTGAAATATTTCGTCACTGGTGATATCTACTAACAAAATTGGCATTAATTTTGTTTGTTGTACAGGTCGGTGATAATGAACGAATTCACGTGTACTACGCTCGTGGAGAAGATAACCCAACCTTTGTTCGCAGATGTTACTGGCTACTTGACAAGTAAGAAATCATTAGACTTGTACAATATTATGTTGAACACAACAAAGTCTTTTATGCATTAAATACGGGGAGGAATATGATCATGTTCATTGGAATTTTCATTGATAGCTATGTTTGTTGCAGGACGCTGGAACACATTGTCCTAGTTCATTATCGTGAAACTCAGGAGGTTTATCTTTTGTGCCTTGTGAAACTCTCTTATTTAGTTCTTTGAGTATGTCTATAGTGTATTCATGTCTTTAGTCTGTATAAATTTTAAAATGTAGAATAATGCTGTAGAAAATCGAGCATATTTCTATGACATGGCGACCTTACTTGATTCTGGTTATATGTAATGAATTTATATACAGTATAATACTAATTTGCTAAATTCTTAAAGACTAGATACCTATGCATGAATCAAGAGGACCTGTGCATTCGGAAGTTCCTAGACATGGTTTCAACTTTCAAATATCAATGGAGAGAAATTCTACGAAGATATATCGTGACATCGTAAAAATCAATTGCGCAATATGAAGACACATGCATTAACCACAAGTTCGTTCTTAGCGACTTCATATGGTCTCTAGTTAACATAAATCGAAAGGAAAAATTGTTAAAAAATTCATCTATGGGCAGCTTCAAAGCCCCGTATAAGAATTTATTATTTGTCTTATCTTGTACTGTTTTTCTTTTTACTCATTGAGATACACTGGTACTTTATCTATATGTAAGTTCTTTATATGTGTGTGTGTGTTGATTTGCTTGCTTATGGATATTCAATATTTCAGTATGACCTCGTTCTCATGAAACCCATTTGCAAATATGGCTTACATGTTTGAGGTAACAAATGATGTTAACTCATGTCTTGTCATGGTTAACTCATGATACAGTCGCAGGTTTCTCCAGCCACACCTGTGAAGTTTGATTCTAGTTCAGCTGTCTCTAACCCATCTACTTCTTGGCCTTTATCAGAAGATTTAGATTCCACGATTGACTGGGCATCTTACGCTGGAAGCGGATCAGGTTTGGGTGCTTTAAATTTTGTACGATAACATATTGTGTCATGCGATGAAATTATTTGCTCACATTTCACTTGTTGAATAAAAGATTGAGCAAGTGTTTGGGATGTGACAAAATAATGAAAACCTTTTTCTTTTGGAAAGGAAGTAGCTGAAAACAACCGCAAAGAAATACAAAACATTTTCTATGCAATGTTGAAGTTGGTAATAATTGCATCATGCACAAAGAAAGAAATGCCTATCCATGCAACCTTGGCTTTGGACTTCATGCTAATGCTTCAGTGTGTTAGGCCTGATTTTCTCTCTTGAATCTGTTAATTGAAGTCCTCTCTTCTCAATGATTTGGCAGACATGAACATCAAAAATCACGAACAGACACTTCATGAGATAAACACACTTGAATGGGATGAACTTTTAGTGCTAGATGATACAAAAAAGCTTAAAACACCTCAAGAAGGTATGGACTTGATACTTCTTAAGTGCTTGAATTCGAGGCTCAGAAGAAAATGCTAACCTTTATTTTTTTTATGCATGCAATTTTCTGTTGGCAGGAAAAGTTTCAAGCTTTGAGCCACAGTATCAATCTGAAATAAATGGTTACAGAATCAATGTAAGTAGAGCTAGTGATTTCATCGTTACCTGTTATGCCCAAGTAAATCTATTTATTTAAATCACACCGTCGTCTGTGTGCAAGTAAAGCCATTATGAAGTATTTCATCCCTTTTTCTCTTGTTTGTCTGTAGTAGACTGATTCAAGTATGATGAAAATAAAATTTATTTTACATACAAGTGGCCTTATCTATCAATTTAAGCTTTTAAATTAAAGAATAATGTTATCTAGCACCAGAAGTGCTAAAGAACTAGTTTATGTGGCATTATATGATGAATTCAATTAAATGTGAAATCATGTTATTCATAATTGAATCTATAATTTAATGCTACTAATGCTGCCACCTGGGCTGGTGTTGAACACCAGTTGTGCTAAATAGCATTGCTCTAAATCAAATGGTTCTACATGGTATCGGAACAAGCAAATGTCCCAAGTCAAAGTCTTGTCACCACCCATTCAATGAAATTGTTCGTGTGTCAGGTTTTGGTTGGGGGAAAATGAACGAACATACACGTGAGGGATTGTGTCAAAGATAATTTAAATGATATACATGTGGTCTTGTTAAAGAACTTAAGCTTTTAGATCAAGTGGGTTCAACAAAGTCCTTTCTTTTGGGTCTCTCTTTGGTGTGGATGTGACAATTAACCTTGCATGCATTTGCTACGAACGAACGATATATTCCATTCTTGAAGACAAGACTAGAACCTTACATAGCCATCTATGGTCTGTTTAGATGCTTATACTAAATATTATTGGTTGAAGTGATTGCAGAAAGAAACCCTTTAGGCTAATATTTGTACATTGCATTGAGAATTGTGTTTGTTATGAAAGTATACATGTTCAGTAGATACAAGTCGAATGTTAGTGCAACTTCTTTCCTGAATCTAAGAGCCACAGCTGGTAATAATTTCCTTTACTTCTTACATTTCACATCATATCAATTTGCTGATGTATTCTGCTCAAGTTGAGCAATCATGACTGATTTTTTTTTATTACAAAATTCCCTCTAGGGTGCATGATTTTATTTGGATGTTCTGTTACTTCTCTTTTCTTGAAGTTATTACTTATGCATCAACCTTCGGACTGTCCGCTCATGTTCATTTACACGTCAAATTCATCTTTTTCTTGTTGCGTACTGCGTCTGTTTCCTTGTGCTGTTGACGTTATCACATTAAGATGTCTATGGAATTATTCTTGTTTAGCTTCCTACTCTGTGATTTAACTACTATATTGTATTTCGCTGTAATCAACCTATTCAAATTGTTCAATGCCTTATGTTTGTTTGTTGAATTTTTCAAGCTTAACCACTTGGCCCCTGCTGTTTGTTTATTGAAACAATTAGTAATAATGATTACAGGATGGTGCTCTATCAACTAACAAGTTGTCCCGAGAAAGTTTGATAAACAATTTTCAGGGACAAGTTACTGGGAGTAATTCCATTTATTTGGATGTTCCCAACAATGTATCCTATCAACCTATAGAAGGTCAAATGGTTGTAAATTCACAGAATATGCTTTCTGGTCTGGGGTCATTAGGTGCAGTTGATTCATTGGATAATCTGGGCAAAGATGGTTTTCAAACACAGGACAGTTTTGGAAGATTGGTGAACGATATTATTGCAGATTCCCCAGGATCAGTAGGTGATCATACTCTGGAATCTTCTATTACAATGGTGCATCAGTCTTTCACAACTCCAATGACGAATAATCGTCAGGCATCCATAGCTGGACAAATATTCAGCATAACAGATATCTCACCATCATGGACTTTTTCAAGCGAAGAAACAAAGGTTCCTTTCCTCATCAGTTTTATCAGAATATTTGTTGTTTTCTGTTGGGCACTGTCTTTAATGACGTAAACATCGGATAAGAGGGAATAAAAACATTTTCACTTACTGTTTGAAAATAAAGTCAGAACAAGTCGCGCGCCATTTCTGTTTGGGGACAAAAAAAAGGTTGGGAGTTGTTTTTAAAGAGAAATGCTCGAGGCATTGAATTAAAAATCGACAAAATAAGCTGAATGAAGTTGAGCAAAAGATTAATTTGGTATCTGTATCTAGCATGAAAATCTGTCAGGAATCTAATAAGTACATTTCATTTTAAATGTGAGACTTTTGTTTACCCTAAAATAAGACTAATAATCTGTGCACTGCAGTTACTCCATCTGTATCAAAATAGATGTCTTGCTTTCACCAAACTGGTGACTTCCCATAATTGTATTCAACATTTATTACTAAAGCTTATTGGCCTAACACATTCCAAAAAAGAATCTAAATTTTATTGTTAGTCGCTCTTTCTCTTTGAAAATAAAATGAATCAGTATTTAATAAATTCATGATTAGGAAATAGACAATCAAATACATAACCGGTTACTGACACTCAGTGATTGTTATGCAGATCTTAGTGGTTGGACTTTTCCACGAAGGACACGTATACCTCCCAAATTCCGATTTGTTCCTTGTCTGTGGAGATTCTATTGTTCCTGTAGAAGTTGTACAAGGTGGGGTCTTTCGTTGTTTAGTTGCACCTCAAACCCCTGGTTTTGTGAATCTTTATTTGACTTTTGATGGCCATAAACCAATCAGTCAAGTTTTGAGGTTTGAGTTCCGTGCTCCTCCATTGCACAACCAGACAATTCCTTTGGAGGATAAGTCTAACTGGGAAGAATTTCGATTTCAGATGAGACTTGCTCATTTGCTTTTCTCTACGTCTAAGAGTCTCGATATTTTTTCCACTAAAGTATCACCTAATGCCTTAAAGGAAGCTAAAGTTTTTGCTCGGAAATCCTCACCTCTCTCTGAAAATTGGGGGCACTTGATGAAATCAATTGAAGACACAAAAATGTCTTTCCTCCAAGCTAAAGGTAACTTGTTCGAGTTGACCTTGCAGAATAGATTGCAGGAATGGTTGCTGGAAAGAATAGTAGCAGGTCGCAAAAAATCTGAACGTGATGAAAAAGGTCAAGGTGTAATTCATTTGTGTGCCATCCTAGGTTATACATGGGCAGTTTATCCATTTTCCTATTCTGGTTTATCGTTGGATTATCGAGACAAATTTGGATGGACAGCTCTTCATTGGGCTGCATATTATGGAAGGTAGGGTCAACACACACTATGAAATATCAGATAAGTAGTACTGCTTAATTTGCTGCATGCAAAGTGAGATCTTAAAATAGATTCTTCCAGTAGCCCTTTTTTTGTCTTTCATGTTTCCTCTCCTCAACTTCTCAACTCACTCCCTGCCCTGGATTCTGTTGTCGCTTTCGTCTCATATTGCATGGACATTATTCTTGCATGCATGGCTGTGTCATGAAATGTATTTTCAAGAGTAGGATTTCAGAAAATCTGAAAATGTGGCGTGTATATTGGATGACTCCTAACGAAAAGTGGTGAAAATTCTTATCAACTGATTTGAATACTGGATTTGTTACATTATTCCATATGATTCAGTACAGTTTTTTTCAGGGAGAAAATGGTTGCAAGCCTTTTATCTGCTGGGGCAAAGCCAAGTTTAGTTACAGATCCAACTGCAGAAAACCCTGGTGGATGCACTGCTGCAGATCTTGCTTCCAAAAAGGGATATGATGGTTTGGCAGCTTATCTTGCCGAAAACGCTTTAGTTTCGCATTTTAAGGATATGACATTGGCTGGTAATGTTAGTGGGTCACTGCAAACAACCATAACCGATACAATGGACCCTGGAAATTTCACTGAGGATGAGTTGTATCTTAAGGATACTCTGGCAGCTTACCGGACAGCTGCTGATGCAGCTGCACGTATTAATGCTGCATTCAGGGAGCAGTCATTCAAAATGAAGACAAAGGCAGTTCAGTCATCTAAACAAGAGATTGAAGCACGGCAAATAGTTGCTGCGATGAAGATCCAGCACGCTTTCCGCAAGTATGAGACAAAAAAACAGATTTCAGCGGCTGCTCAAATCCAGTATAGATTCCGTACTTGGAAGATGCGGAAGGATTTCCTTAACATGCGTCGTCAGGCCATCAAAATTCAAGTAAGCTCCAATTCGCTCTCCCCTTTCTCATCATTTTGCTGGTGCTCTATTCAATGCTGCCATGGGATTTTCAGGCCAAAATAGTCTTGTGATTTCATTTCAATTTTTATCATGTAAAGCTGAATATGCTGCGATTATCTGAGTAGCTTGGTTCCTGAAGTGAACTTGGAGTATATTGCTGAACAATGGGTTAAATTATTGATGGTCACTAAACTTCTAGAAAAGTTCTTTACTAATTACTGAACTTCATTTTGTTTCAAACCGGTTGCTGAACTTAGACTTTATTACAATTTGGTCCTCTCTCCATGTCCGTTCTAACGGAAAAGATGGCGTGGAAGTCTAGTAATTTTCCAATTAGGCTGCTAACTAGACTGCCACTTTGGCTTTTCCATTGGTCAAACTAAAGTACATGGAAGGAATGACTAAACTGTAACTAAATTTTAAGTTTAGCGACCCAAACAAATTGTAACAAAGTTCAAGTTCAATGGCCAACTTGAAACAAAATAAAATTTAGTGTCCAACATAAATTTCAATAGAAGTTCAGTGACAATTGTTGTTTTTAACCCTCTGAACAATTATCATGTTTGAATTTGGCGGGCGACTATACGAAAGCCATGACACAAAAACTGAAACAAAATTAATTTTCTTTTCATAACTTATCTAATGAATGTTACCAGTATTTACGAGTCTGATATTCCTAGAAGAATGACATGTAAATCCATTACAATCGCGACTAGACTACATTATGTAGTGTTACAATTTTTCCTTCTGTACGGCTTTGGAATTTAATTCTTCTCTGATGCAGGCTGCTGTCCGGGGTTTCCAAGTTCGGAAGCAATATCGCAAGATTATCTGGTCAGTCGGGATCCTTGAAAAAGCAATAATACGGTGGCGTCTCAAGAGAAAAGGCTTCCGAGGGCTTCAGGTTCAAACTGATGCACCTCTCGAAGATCAAAATCAAGAAAGTGTTGTAGAGGAAAGCTTCTTTCAAGCCAGCAGGAAGCAAGCCGAAGAGCGTGTTGAAAGATCTGTTGTAAGAGTACAGGCAATGTTTCGCTCAAGGAGAGCACAAGAAGAATATAGAAGAATGAAATTAGAGCATAGCATAGCAACGGTAAAGATTCTCTTTTACATTTGGTCAGTTCACGATACTAATTTGCACAATCAACTTAACTAATAATGTTTATGTGCAGCTGGAATATGAAGGGCTTCACCATCCTGATATCGACATGGGATAAAAGACTGGCCTGCGTGCACTCAAAGGAAGATGAATGTGTATGTACACCATGTAAAGATTCAGGTAGTACCTTTTTTGGTTTGATCATCTTAAACACGGGGTCGTAGTTTCTGTTTATCTTTATAGTTATCCTTTTCCCTTTGGATATTTTAAGATCTGAAAATAAAATGATCTGGGAATTGCTAGGTTGTAGTCCCGATCCCATTTTCGCATGAGACAGTTAACTTCTTTTGGCATGGGTATATGCTCTTGAAAAGTTATAGTTGATCTGTCTCGGTTGTGTAATGTATCAGGGTGTCAAAAAATGTGTTGGCGTCTGTCCATCTGCAGTGATGTGTGTGTCTTGTGTTATGAAACATGCCACTTTGTTACTTCTTATTCAATGCCTTTTTACATAATTAGAAAATCCCTGGGTAATCTTCTTCCATTATTTCTGCTATACACTATTACATACACAGATATACATACCCAACTTACTAACCTACATTGATGCAGAAACACACATTTGCAACCTGAGACACAACAAAACTATCGCAAGCACGAATCTTGTATAAGATCATTCAAAATGTTGGTGTCATGGTTCCTTCAAATCTTTTAAGACCACTGCTTGATGTACTGAGATAGCTATTTGAATTCCTTACCAAACCCATCTTGCGCATGAATAAATTGAGGGGACGAACATTGGTTTCAGAAAGATTGACCTTACCCTTGCCTGTGTTGAGGCCGGCTAGCCCCAGATAATAACACTGCTCATCCTAAGAAGCATCATAGGATATGTTGATCATGTTCCCTAAAATGAGAAATGGGACATTCGCTAACTACTCGTCTAAGAGAAGGACGTCTAGTTCCTTCTTCAACTCCGCGAATCTGTGTCAAAAGCATCAACCTGATGAAATAAGTTGCACATCAGTTGACTTTATGAAGTACTCTTAATGCAAGATCCTACGGGGTTATGACATGAATTCTGATACACATTTCATTGTGGAGTTTAAATTTATGGGTTGCTGAAAAAGAATTCAGATAATCGACCTAAATATATTGTTTATGAAAAATATACTAACCTTGAGAATAATGGTCCTTCCAGACTCTTCTAGCAATTTGATGGCCACCTAAATCAAATGATTGAAAATTATGTTTGATAAAATAAGTAACTTAACGACAAATTTGTGAAAATTGTTCTCTATAAAGCCTTTGATCGAAAAGAATTCAGCTTGCGTGCAAAGATTCAGATAAACATTTTGCAATTCATTTCCAAGTCAAGTGGTTAAGATATATTAGGTCTATACTTTTGTTCTTTTGACATGAATAATGCTATTTATTTATCACTTAGTTTATGTGACAGTATGATCAATGTCACGTTCAATAAAGAAAAATGCATTCCAACTTCATTGAACCACTGCTATATAATCTGATGAAAATTATGACTATAGATGATTAGTGTTTTCTTTCTATAAATGTAATTGCATTAGAACAAGATTGTATACATAATTTCAATATTTTTTTTGTAAGTTGTAAGATTTTGTAGATAAAAAGAGAACAATATGACTGAAGAAGATGAACTGATAAAAATGATATTGAATCAGTAAATTCACCTTAATGATATTATCATTGCTCGTACAAATATATAGAGAGAAGAAAGGGATAAAAGAGTAAAAAAGACTGCCTAACAAACTATAACAAATGGAATCTAATTGCACCTAACCATGTGCAAGGACACGAGAAAGGAGTGGGCTGATAAGCTTGCTTACTTATGAAATATTCCTAATATCAGCTGATATGCTTATTCAATTATACATCATATCAGGTAGGTAGATAAGCTATTTACATTATAGATTCCAACAGCCCCCCTCAAGGTGGAGAATAGATGTTTTCTATTCCCATCTTGGACAAGTGAGACCGTAAGGTGATAGAAGACAATGCCTTGGTGAACATGTCAGCAAGTTGTGATTGAGTGTGAATGTAAGACGTAGAAATGTATCCAGATTCAATCTGATCTCTGATCAAGTGGCAGTCCAGCTCTATATGCTTAGTCCTCTCATGGAATACGGGGTTGGAGGCAATGTGCAATGCAGCCTGGTTATCACAATGCAAGGTTACAGGTTGTGAATGAAGAACTTGAAGGTCCTTTAAGATATACTTCAGCCATGTAATTTCACAGCAGGTGCTAGCCATCGATCTATACTCCGCCTCAGCTGATGAACGAGACACTACGATTTGCTTCTTAGACTTCCATGAGACCAATGAATCACCAAGGAAAATACAGTAACCAGTTACTGATCTTCGAGAATCAGGGCAGGCCGCCCAATCAGAGTCGCAAAAGGCTCGAAGGATCAATGAAGATGAAGAAGAAAATAGAACACCTTGCCCTGGTGCAAGCTTCAGATACTTGATTACCTTGTGGACTGCAGCAAGATGTGTGTAAGTAGGCGTTTCCATGTATTGACTGAGGTTCTGAATGGTGTAGCATATATCAGGTCTAGTTAGTGATAAGTACATCAATTTTCCGATCAGTTTTCTGTAAAATGTTGCATCAGGGAGAGCCTTTCCTGCATTCTTTCTCAGCTTTTGATTCTGATCCATAGGTACCTTTACTGGTTTAGCTCCAAGCATCCCTGCATTAGCCAATAAGTCCAAGGTATACTTCCGTTGAGATATCACAATTCCCTTTCTGGATCTTGCAACTTCCAGTCCTAGAAAATACTCCAAGTCACCTCGTGCTCTGATTTTAAATTTGCTACTGAGAAACTTCTCAATTGTGTTTATCTGCTCCAAATTAGATCCAGCCACTACAATGTCATCTACATAAACCAGTAAGGCTGTAAAAGAATGACTTGTGGCCATAGTGAAAAGGCTGTAATCAGCCTTCGATTGAGAGAACCCGAACTCAATAAGTGCTGCAGAAAAGGTAGAATACCATTGTCTTGAGGCTTGGTTTAGGCCATAGATGCTTCTCAAAAGCTTGCAAACTTGGTTGGATGTTCCTTTTGTATAACCTGGAGGTTTCTGCATGTAAACCTCTTCTTGTAGGACTCCATGTAAGAAGGCATTACTTACATCAAATTGTTTCAAATGCCAATTTTTGACTACAGCTATTCTCAGCAAACATCTGACTGTTACAAGTTTTACAACAGGTGAAAAGGTTTCACTATAATCTATTCCTTCCCTTTGGTTGTATCCTTTGGCCACAAGTCTTGCTTTGTGCCTCTCTGTGCTCCCATCTGAATTGTACTTAAGTTTGTACACCCATCTACATCCAATTGCTGTCTTTCCAGGTGGGAGATCAGTGAGGGTCCAAGTTTTGTTTAACTCAAGGGCTTCTATCTCTGAATCCATTGCTTTGCACCAATTAGGATCAATCACAGCTTGATGATAAGTGTTAGGTTCAAAATGAGTACAAATGGAGGTTGAAAAAGCCTTGAATTGAGGTGATAATTTATGATAGGAAATTGTATTATTTAGTGAAAAGGCCTTACCTGCAGGGACTGAAGACCTTGCCTTGAGGGAAGATTGGGATTGTTGATTTGATGCAGCCTGGTGACAGTGGAAATCCTGCAAGTATTGGGGTGCTTTCTTTGCTCTTGTAGATCTTCGAATGATAGGTGATATTTGAGGATTATCATTATCAATTTCAGGATCATTGGGAATGATTTGATCAGGTAAATTGGGGCTGGATAAATTGAACACTTTATCAGATGTTGGTTCATGAGACACTTCATCTGATGTTGGTTCATAAGTGATGTCAGGAAGTGGTTTGGTGAACACAAACGGAGTACTATCAGTAAATTTATCAGAAGTTTTATAAGGGAAATGAGCTTCATGAAAGACAACATTTCTAGATATAACTATGGTTTTTGTTTGTAAATCCATCACTTTATATCCCTTTACCCCAAAAGGATATCCCAAGAAGACACATTGGCGACCTCTAGGATCAAATTTCTTTCTTCCATTTGTTAAGGTGGAAGTAAAACAAAGACATCCAAAAATCCTAAGGTGGGAGTATGTAGGTGCTCTTTTGAACAAGATTTCAAATGGCGATCTGTTTTGTAATAATGGCGTGGGAACTCTGTTTATCAGATATGTGGTAGTGAGAATGAAATCATTCCAGTAAAGCAGTGGCAATCCTGATTAATATTTCAAGGCTCGTGCAACATTCAATAAGTGTTGATGTTTTCTTTCAACTATCCCGTTTTGTTGAGGAGTCTCAACACAACTTTTGTGGTGGATAATTCCATTTTGATTGTAAAATTCAGTCAGCTTAAACTCAGGTCCATTGTCACTTCTCAATGTTTTAATTGTAGTTTGAAACTGATTTTCCACCATTTGAATAAAAGCTTTAATTGAATGACAAACATCAGATTTTCTTTTAAGTAAATATACCCACGTAGCTCTTGAAAAATCATCTACCACTGAAAGGAAATACTTAGATCCATCGTGAGCAGTTGTGGGGCATGGACCCCAAATATCACAATGGATCTCATCAAAAATCTGTTTAGTTTTATGTAAACTGATAGGGAAAGGACTCTTGTGTTGCTTTGCCAATGGACACACAATACAAGGAGGTTTATTATCATTCTTGAAATGGGAAATAACAGAAGCATCAGTGATAAACTTCATTCTGGAATCAGATAGATGTCCTAGTCGATAGTGCCATAAGTGTGACTGAATATCATGAGCATCAGATTTAGTAACAGAAGTAGCTGTAAAATGTTGTTTAAGATCGAGGGTTGGAAGGTTGGTTACTAAGGCTGTGGATGAGACTTTGTTCAATCTGAGCCGATATAATCCATTCCAGGCTTCACCCTTCCCAATCGTCCTCCAAGACAAAAGGTCCTGTACAAAGCAAGCATTAGACATAAATATCAGGCAACAAGGGATTTGTTGGGTTAATTTTTTGACAGATAACAGGTTGAAGTGAAAGTTAGGAACAAATAATACATCCCTAAGAAGTATGGAATCTGTTACTTGGACTTCTCCAGAGTATGTAGCTGGAACCACTTCCCTAGTGGGTAATTTAACTGAGAGAGTGGCTCTTGCTTTTGTGGAGGTAAAAAGGGTGGCATCACAGATCATATGATCTGTTGCGCCAGTATCTATGATCCATGGAATACCAGTAGAGGCAAATAAACAAGTGGCATTACCAGATAAGTCAGTTTGTGGATTGGATTTTGAGTGATCGATGGTCTTCATGTGATTGGCAGAATGGTTGGTCAGTGGATTCTCCTTAGATCGAAGCAAAGCAATGGATTCTTGATATTCTTCCTTAGTTAAAGAAACTGGTCTCTCATTGTCTCCCTCCATCACACTTGACTGATTTGCAAAACTCTCATCTCTCATTCGGCCTTTGTATAATTTATGATTTGGGGGATAACCATGTATCTTGAAGCATTTCTCTATAGTATGTCCTACCATATTGCAATGCGTGCAGACAGGAGGCTCAGTGTTTCCCACTTTAAAACATTTATCCAGGCTATGACCTGGGATTTTACAATGTGTGCAATATGTCCTGTCCTTTTTGCCAGTGAAGTTCTGCCTTCCATAGTTGGTGGCTCTGTTATCTCCATAGCCTTTTCTGGTTGCCATTGCAATTGATTCATTGTTCACGGCAGTAGTGGTGACTTGTTTTTGTCTTTCCTGTTGCTGTATGTAGGAGAACACCTTGTTCACAGGTGGAAGGGGATCAAACATCATTACTTGAGCCCTTGTGTTATCATAGGCCTCATTTAGCCCCATTAGGAACTTAATCACACAATCACGCTGGTGTCTGTCTATCAGCACTTTCAATTGCCCACAACTGCACTCAGGAATGGGATCATAGACTGAAAGTTCATCCCAAATAGTTTTCAATTTACCATAGTAAATACTCACAGGATCCCCTTCTTGTTCCAGATCAGCCAATGCCTTCTTTAATTCATATATTCTAGGTCCATTTTGTTGAGTAAACAGATCTTTAAGTTCTGACCAAACCTCACTTGCTTCATCTATGAAAGCAACGCTGGATCTGAGGGAGGGTGACATGGCATTTTGGATCCATGATACTACCATGTCATTACATCTCTCCCAAGAATCAAATGATGTGCTGCTTGGTTCAGGTTTAGACAATGCTCCAGTGAGAAAGCCAAGCTTGTTTTTAGCTCTGATGGCTCGCCGGAGTGCCCTCGACCAGGTAGAATAATTTTCTGTAGTCAATAATTCTGTCACCAGAACAGCTCCTGGGTTGTCTGAGTTCTCCAACTTGAAATGGTCGGAAAGGTCAGAAGTCTGGGCAGCGGTAGAGTTCTCATTGGTGGCAGATATTTAGCAATAGTTGTCATTGGCTCTGATACCATGTAAGATTTTGTAGATAAAAAGAGAACAATATGACTGAAGAAGATGAACTGATAAAAATGATATTGAATCAGTAAATTCACCTTAATGATATTATCATTGCTCGTACAAATATATAGAGAAAAGAAAGGGATAAAAGAGTAAAAAAGACTGCCTAACAAACTATAACAAATGGAATCTAATTGCACCTAACCATGTGCAAGGACACGAGAAAGGAGTGGGCTGATAAGCTTGCTTACTTATGAAATATTCCTAATATCAGCTGATATGCTTATTCAATTATACATCATATCAGGTAGGTAGATAAGCTATTTACATTATAGATTCCAACATAAGTATTACTGACGAATGTGAACAATAATATAGAGTCATACACAAGATTTTAACTTCTTTCTTTTATTTAATTATTATAGACAATATTGTTCAGTGTTACGTACGAAACGTGCACAAAATTCTAGAAAAGTTGAAAATATGATGGATACTGAAAAATCCAATTCTTTTCCTAAGAGCAACTATATATCATATTCTTTTCCCAAGAGCAACTATTATACCTACGTGTATTACAAAGTGGTGGAAAGAACCACATAAATGATATTCAAATTGAAAGTTTACATTGCTCAATTTATTCATAGGGAAAAATTCATATCTAATGTGTATTCTTTACCTCAATTCAAAAGTAAGGTAAATAATTTGAAAATTCAAAAATCAGGTATGGATTTAATTAATTAAAAATATTTATTAAATATTGATAATAAAGTCACAGTTTATGATTAATGGTCATAGATTTATAATTATAAGTTATAGATTTATTTACTGATCACATATCGTCAAATTAATTGGTCACGGATTATTTCGTGGTCACAGATCAACAATTTTGTAGGTCACATATAATTCAAATTACATGTCACTTTTTATCTATGGGTCACGTAAATTACAGTTTATTGGTCACAAATTACTTTTAGTCATAGACACCTAATATTTAGTCACAAATTAGCCAAATAGTTGATCACAAACGACTAAATAGTTGGTCACATAAGCCTAATTGTGGGTCACAGATACCCCCAACAACTACCAACAGATCCGCCCAAACCACAGTCACACACTACCAATGGATCCGCAATGCACATCCACAATTCGCAACATCACCAATAGATCCACAACGCACGCCCAAACCACCAATAGATCCTCACCGCACTCCCACTGCACAGCCACCCGCCAACGCCACGACGCTCTGTGCGAACGCAGCAGCGTCGCGACGCCGCGGCTGCGTGAACGGCAGGGTCGCGAACTGCAGCATCGTCGCGACGTTGTCGGCAGCAGCGTTGCGACGTAGAGAGGCGAGGAAGAAAGGGGTATGGATGAGGGAGAAGGGAGAGAGAGGGTGGGGGAAGGGAGTAATAGATTAATTAGGTTATGAATTAGGATTTTAATATAATACCTGATTTTT